>VACF01002522.1:0-95325 GCA_006891605.1 Pleurozium schreberi | reverse complement strand
CACTGATGATGGCTTGCACGACGGGACTGGAGAAATTTTCAATTCCGGGCATGAGACCATGATGCTCTGGAGCCTGCCTGCCCGGAGTCCCGGACCACCCATTAAAAAGGCTAGGATCACCATTACCCCATGCCATTTACCCACAGGAACACCCCCAAAACGCCCCTTTTTTCCCTTAATTCCTTCCTCTGTGATGTACACCCATCCAACATTCCACCTCGCAAATCTTAGACGTATGAAGATAATGCCGCACACATATATATGCAGTTGATGATGAATGATCATCATTATGGGGTTCTCCATGTACTTCCTTTGTTTTGTGTTGTGAGGACCTTGTGGTGRTGGCAGAACGGTCCGGCCCAATCGAATCCAGGGAATTTGAGTGCAAAGTCGCAAACCCCCAAGGACTACTGATTGTCAACTATGCGGGTTTCCTGAAGGCACTCACTCACGCAGGGAGTCGGGGACTCTGGGACTGTGGGAGGAGAAGCCAAGGACGAGGAGGAGGGGGGCAATGATCGGAAAACCCCGGCAATTAGTTCTAAGGTAGCCGGTGGAAATGGGTAAAAAAATCCGGTTGCAATTTGACAACATTGGCAAAAAGAAAATTGGTGAAAAAATCTATAAAGTTTTTATTCCGAGTTAAAACAAAATAGAGAAAGTAACTAGACATTTGAGTTATTCGTAAAGTACACTAAACCGGGGTTTAAACCCATGAGTTTTGTGAAAAAGTTGGTTGAGTTAAAAAAGTCACAATAGAAGTGGGTATGAAACTTATTTTTCCATCAAAATGGTGCCTAAAAAAGTTTGGTCCCCACTTTTGAAGTCATGTAACAGAAATTGTATCTTGCAAAAAAGTTTGATGCTTCAACTATAGTTGCCTTTTCAACTGCAAAAAAAAGTCATGCCTAAAGTGGGGGGACTTTACAAATAACTCAATTGTGCTTGAAAAACCCAATCCAATTTGGAAATTCAAGGAAATTAGTGGGTAAAACTCAAAAAGTTTCCCGAACACTGGGAGGGGCATAGAATCCATCTGTTGCTTCAGGACACCGCTAGGATTTGAGTTATTTAGGAGCTGGCTCCCCCCCCCCCCCCCCTAAATAGTGAAATTAGGTTGCCTTTACAATTAGGTTGCCCTACCCTAAGAAAGTTATTCTACAAACCATCAAATATTTCTACAAATACTTCCATTTGTAAACATGCTTGTTCATGATTTCCAACTACCCCAATAACTAATTGCAATTGAAAAGTAGTGAATTCTTGTACAATAACAATACCAATAAACATTTATATAGTGTGGAATGTCAAGAAATTAGTGAGGGGCAACCTAATTTCACTATGTAGTGTAGAGCAAGCGTTACATCTCCTCTCCTACGTTTTATACGTTTTAGGGTTCAATGCTTTTGAATTGCAGTTAGGATTCATTCAAAAGCTTTGTGCACACACACCGCCGAAGCTCGATCACAAACGACTTTGCCAGTTTTCATATCATAAGCAACTGAAGGCAAAAAACACCCCGGAAGAAACACCAGCGGAACTTAACAGGATCTCGCTCGCTCGCTCGATTGAAGTCTAATCAATTTTATTTCACTCAAATCAAGGTTAAATAGCTTGCAATCGAATTGAATTAGAAGAAGCCTTATTAACTTGCAATGCGATCGAATCCCAAACAGTGTGTCTTGCAATTGCAATTGCAATTTTGGATTGCAATGAGAATGATTGCAATGTTTCCTTGTCAGATCGATCGACTGGTGGTCCATGCCATAAAGTGGTGGAGTGTCACTGCATAAAGAGGCAGGGCCGTGCAGCTGCAATCGCTTTGCAATTGCTCCGAGTGGGGACAACGCTACAAGCGTGACGACAGCGCGCAATTCAGGCGAAGGGAAGAGAACTTGGTAAGGTAACTTCACTTCACTTCACTGCCTGCCTGCCTGCCAGTGGAGCTAGCTAGGCAACATGAAAACGACCTCCCCCACACCGCAGTTAATGATACAATTCAATGCTGCAAGTCCTGACTGATTGAATTAATTAATTAAAGTCCTGATAATCAGGTTAGACTCTAACTTCAAATCGGAAATGGAACTTAACCCAGCTTTGATCAATATATATGCATACACACATGCTTACCGAGCACGGTCCGTAGCTAGTACGTCCTGCAGCTTAATTGATTAACAACTGCTTCGATCACTTCATTAATCAGACATCGACATTAGAAGCATCATTCAGAAAGCYAATCAAGTTTAGCAGCATTGATTATATTGATGGAGACGACAATCCTGCGGCCATGGTTTGTGCAGGTCGAGCGAGGTGATCGAATTGCTGCACTGATCAATCGACTGAGTAATCAGTAACTGTCTAACTTCCGGAAGTTGAAAGAGATTAGTAGTACTCCTGTCCAGTTGCTGTCGTCGAGCTCTTCGAAAGCTTGACAAGGATTTCCAGTTTTGTCTTTGGGTTTGATCATGATTTGAAGGTGGGGAAAATCAGTCAGTGTCAATCGAAAGTGCTCTGACTGATGKAAGTTGGATTTACTGCAAAGATTTCGAAGATTTGGGGTAGTGGTGGTTTTGTGGAATGATCTTTTGGTTGGGGATTTGGAGGAATATATATGTATCAATGAAGTACATGCTTAGGCCGGTGCAGGACCTCGAACTTTTTTAAGGATACTTTAAAGTGCTTTTTCGGTTAATTGATTTTGGGAAAATGGGGGTGATGATAACGTCAGTTTCGTTGCAGTGGCGCAATTGAAAGGCCGGGCTGAATTTGTGACTTTCAACTGCTCAAAACTCTAAAACTTACTTAATTAGGATCAACATAGATTTATGTATAGATTAAAAACTATAACCTCTACACATTCACGGTTTCCGGCGCCCACCTAGGTAGAATAGTGCTTAAGTCTTAAATTTCCCCCAATTTACCAAAATCAACGTTTGATTCAAAGGAATCAATCAATTGATTCACATCAAATGGGCGCATCACGGCAGAATAATTTTTCAGAATTTCAGCATAACACATACTTTGAATTCATTAAACATTTATACGAATTTCCGCAGTTACATTGACCATCTAACTTTTGTGGTTTCGTTGATAATGTGAAATCATCTCGAGATCAACTCAATCAATGTCAAAGTGCTCAGCCACACCACTTTCCGGAATTGCGGCCTAACGTCACAGACTTCACATACAATTTAGGTGTTACGCAGTTGTGTTAAACACCATAATTTATTAATTAAAGTTCTGTAATTTGGTTGATCAATTTCACGGTAGCCTTTCAATCAATATCAATGACGCCTTCAAAGGAAGGAAGGGAAGGATACAGTGTTGGGAACAAATTGCTGATCTCGGCAGGGAGCAAATCCGTAGAAAATTTGTGCACATGGTCCCCCTCATTCAGTTTTTCTACACCCTTATGACTACGTTTCCGCACTATGAACTTTGCATCAAAAGCTTTATATTACAAAAATCAACCAGTTTCGATAGACAAATCCAATTCACACGCTGTCAAACTGATCTTCGATGCTAATCTTCACTCGTTCAGTACCACCTACTATTGCTATATTCGACACTCACTTCTTTCAAAAGACTACTCATACCTGCAGTCTCTGGTCGTACAAAAAAACATTCACAATTCTCACTCCTGCTTATCGCAATTAAATAAGCCCAGCCCCAGGATTTTAGCATTTCCATCACCTGGTTGGAGACAGATTTGCCACCTTTTAGCAACACCTTTCTGCATACATCTTTCCAGCCTCATTGTGTAATTGGTAGCAAAGGCTATTGCTATCTTTCCGCATTCTCCTTCACGTTGTCCACCTCTGATGTCGACTGAATCACTTGCTCTGGTCGACTCCAGCTAAGGCAGACGCCWTAATTCCACCTGGCTCCTTAAATCATACATCTACTATTTCACTCAATGACATTCAAGTAAACAACGAAATCTGCTACATGCTAAGATTCCATTCATGAAAGTGCATTGGTATGATCCTTCTCAAGCAAGGTCGGAAAAAGCAGAGTCTGATGCACGGTCTAGGGAGACACCATCGTGACTTTGAAAATTCATAACTRGTTCAWTACAACCCCAAGAATCACAAAAGAACTTGCACTGTGTTACATTTGCTCTCAGCAAAAGCGAAGAAAATTCAAAGCTAATACTAAAACTATATGCAAATAGGTCAGATTCGTATTTGCATGGTTTAAGGAAYTTGACACTAAGCAGGACGAAAATCTGCAGTGTCGGAGTCTTCGAGTTCCTCTTGGTCTTCCACATTGTCATACTCGTAGTCGTACTCTCCGTCCTCAGCAAGCCGCGAGTCAAGCTTTGCTTGATCCCTCTTTTCTGACTCCAGTGTGTTRATTAGGTCGGGGGTGGAGGGCGTCACTCCCTTCATGTGACCTGGATCAAAGAATCCTCAACAATCAATTACATTGAAAAACCGGAATTTCTTCAAGAGACGGTAGTCTCACAAAGCTGAAGAATCACAACATTCCGGACACTCTGAGATTAGAGAATCAAGAAAGACAGAGTACGACTCATGTTTTCAGAAGTCATCCCGGACTTTCTTCAGTCCAATTTGATTATCTTTTGGCCAGCACAAAAAATTATGGAAGTCACAGTAACACCCCCAAATTCCTAAGTCGAATTCAGTAAACTCGATTAATTGCCAATTCAAGGATTCCAGAGGTGCTGAATTGAAAGTGATCGAGTTTGATGAATTCAAATTAGGGTTTCAGGCGAGTTACTGTGACTCTCCCTAGTTATTTTCACCGATTCTTATGATATAAAATTTGCCTTCAACGGGCACTAATTGCATCCCCACTCCGACAGCAGCCTCGGCCACCGCCCCTCCCATCTTCCCGGAGCAGTCGTTCACCTGCCACATATACCCCTCAGAATCCAAATAATACAAGACTTTCCAAAAAAATTCAAAACAATCAAAACGTTAAAACATTCAAAACATTTCAACCATTCCAGGCATACCTTAGATTTTGGGGAAAGCCCAACTAAACCTAAACCCTAAACTTAACTCTATAGCTTTCTATTTACTTGGCTTTCTTGACATCGAAGCCGTCAAGCAACTGTTAAGTTAAAGGAAAAAATTTCGTCACTCTCTTTGCAGCGCTTTGAATACTCACAGATCGAAGGCTTGATCAATCCCGGGCATGCATATATATGAGCCCCAGCCAGTTCATGAAAGGAGATTCATGAATTAATCAAACTGCAGCCCGAGTGGCTAAGCATTATATATCTGAAAACATTCAAATAGAATCAATGCACTCTCGTCATACATATATTGACGAATCATTTCCACTCCGAGTACGTGATCGTTCAATAATCAGTTTGAGTCCGGACATACATGACTCACAGTTGAAACAAAATCTATAGCACTACGAGTGACAGAAGGAAACGAATTGAATTTACGTTGGCGCCAGTGGCAGAAACTAGACATGGACAAACTCAATCACAAACACACCAGTTCTGCACGCTATAATATATATGTGAGCAGTCGTTCACCTGTCACATATCCCCTCAGAATCCAAAGCATAAAAGACATTCCAAAAAAACTTCAAAACAATCAAAACGTTCAAACATTCAAAACATTTCAACCATTCCAGGCATGCCTTAGCATATTACGCATTTTGAATTTTTCAACCATTCCCAGCATTCTAAACTTATCAAGAATTAGAATGCTGTCCATCGGCGACGCACCATGAGAGCCAAATCACCGAAGCTTGACGAGCTTTCAGCTCGCGCTGAAATGGGAGGGCATATCTGAGCCTTGACATCCATTTTGAGAAGCTTCACATGGCAACGAAACTCCACCCCCGCCAAGAAAGAACTACCTCTGCAGGATTCTAGAGCATGAGCGCGGTGAGGAATGACACCAGACAGGGTGGGATTGGAAGCGGTCACCGCRATGCGAGTCGCCATTGCAGAAGAAGAAGATGGGAAACTACATTACGAGGTAGACGGAGTGACGTCGAACCTTAAACCCTAAACCCTGGAGCCAGGTCGAAGAGGGAGAACATGGCCGAATCCATTCTCGCCATGTCATCATCCACGTCACCTCCTTTGCGCCACATCAGCTCATTCCCCCACACAGCTCCTGCCGTGGAATCGTGCGCTACCAATCTCTTGTTCCAGATTGGCAACCCAATCTCCACACTAAATTGCTGCTCCCTTCGTCTTGTTCTTGTCGCTCTTGTTGAGTGTGACGAGCCAGTGTGAAAATCTTGGGCTTTCTGAATCTCTTTAGGACTTTGCATTTTCGACCATTATGCAGCACAATWGTAAGCATTGACGACGGAACAGCAACAGCCTCTTGGGGATAGTGAATTTGGGAGCTATGGTTGGAGCTACTCTGTTGGGGGGTGCAGTGGGAGCTTTGAGCCTCACAGGAGCTTCTCGCAGATATGGTGCCATCCCTGGGTTAGGGTTTGAAAGGCCGTTTGTCTCTAGGAGTTCTTTGAATTTGCCTCTAGGACAGAGACGCAGTCTCGCAAATGTTCTGCGACTTCAAAATGTCGGGTTCTTGCAACGCAATTCGGGTTTTGGGCGCCTTAGGGTTATTAGAGCGATGGCGGAGGAAAGCCCAGAGAGTAGCGTGACGACCGAAGACAGAGCGTTGACACCAGAAGAAGACGAGGATCAAGCTAATATCAGCGAAATTCTTCGGGTAGGAATGACTTAGGGTTCTCGGTCGGTTTGTATAGTTATATATACTATCCATATTATACCATAGACTTTTTCCTATGAATGTCAACATTCTAGAACATGCTTCACGTAATGGGCTCATTTCTTCCATCATGCATCAGTTCAAAATCTATGAATATCTATTCCAATTTTCAATTTAGGGGTAGATAGGACCATGGTGAGGTCTTGATAACAAAAAGCTCAAAATGGAGAGGTGCGTCTTTGTATGGGGATCCAAAGGTTTATCCTTGCCTTCATGATCCGTTGATTACAATATTTAAGGAATTCTGTTGTTTTATTAAAATTTATGAATTCCAAAGAGGTATCGCTATCAAGATTACCAACATGCTAGTAATCCTTGCATCCCAAGAAAGGAGGGCTAGTGCCTCCTCTCATACACCAGGTCATTAATTTTCTAACTTTCTCTTGTTTAAGATTTATTTAAAGGCACCCCAACTGGTCCCAATGTCAATAGCTCAGCCCACTTGAAGTGGCTTTTGGGACCAAGAAGTGATGGCTAGTGCTTCCTCTCATACTCCAATTCATTATTTATTTCTCTTTCTTTAGCTTAGAATTAATTTTGAGGGACCCCAATGGGGTCCTAGTGTCACTTGAGATTTCAGTCCACTTAGAGTGGCTCTTGGGAGTCAGGTTCATGAAGGGAGAGTTGGTGCCTTCCTACATAAACGAGCTCATTGTTTTTTTTAAATTATCCAGTTTAGAATTTATTTTGTGAAAAGCCAATGGGATCCTAGTATCAAAACCTCAACCCACCTAGAGCATCTCTTGGGACCGTGAGGAGAGGCGTGGTGACTTCCTTCAAACACTAGTTCCTTATTTCTTTTAAATTATCTAGTTTAGGATTATTTTTGAGGGACCCCAATAGGGACCCACTGTCAAGAGCTCAACCTACTTGAAGTGGATCTCGGGACAAAGATGAGAGATTGTCACTTCCTTCAAACACCAATTCATTATTATTTTAAATTATTGAGTAAAAAATTTATTTGAAAGACTTCAATTTAGGGTCCAAGTGTCAAGAGCTTAGCCCACCTGAAGTGATTCTTAGAATTGAGAAGAAAAAACCGGTGCCTACCTTCATAAATAAGTTCATTATTTTTTCTAAATTATCCAATTGAGGATTAATTTTAAAGGACCCCAATAGGGTCTTAGTGTCAAAAATTCCGCCTAAATGGAGTGGCTCTTGGACAAAAAAAAAGAGGGCTAAAGCCTCCCCTCTTACATGAGTTCATTATTTTTTTAAATTATCATGTTTAGGAATTATTTTGAGGGACCCCAATAGAGTCCCAATGTTGAGAGCTTGGCCCACCTAGAGTGGCTCTTGGAACCAAAAGGAGAGAGCTCGTGCCTCCCTTCATACACAAGTTCAATACATTTTAAATAATATAGTTTAGGATTTATTTAGAAGGATCCCAATGGTTTCCCAGTGTCAAGAGCTCAACCCACTTGAAGTGGCTCTCGAGATCCCAATAGGGTTCTCTCTTACATCACTTCATTATATTTTTTTAAATTATTTTGTTGATGATTAATCTTAAGGGACCCCAATAGGGTTCTAGTGCCAAGAGCTTAGCCCATCAAGAGTGGCTCACTGGACCAAGAAGAGAGGGCAAGTGCCTCCCCTCATACATTGCTTAAGTATTATCTTTCAATTATCCTATATAAAAATCTGAAAATAGTAAAAAAAAGGGATGCTCAGATCCCCCTCTCAATACCAAGACAAGAGCCTACAGGGATCAAGGACTCAAGGTGTACATTGAGACCCCAATAGGATCCCACTCTATTATAAAATCAAGGTGGATATTGAAAAAAAAATCGAAAACAATTGAGAAAGGGGGGCATCAAATTCCCCTCTCGGTATCGAGATGAGAATCCACAGGGATCAAAGTGTGTACACTAGAACCCCAATGGAGTCCCATCCAAAAATAAAACAAAGGTAAAGATTTAAAAAAAATTGAAAACAATTGAGAGAGGGGGGGGATCAAAAAACCTTTTTCGTACCGAGACAAAAGCCCTTGAGGATCAAGGTATACACTAGGACACCAATGGAGTCCCATCCTAAAATAAAGCCAAGGCGGGTATTAAAAATAAATTTTAAAACAGTTGAAGAGACGATGTGCTCAAATCCCCCTCTCAATACCAAGACAAGAGACCATAGGGTTCAAGGTCTACATTAGGACTCCATTGAGACCCCATCCTAAAATAAATCAAAAAAGAGAATTAAAAATAATTTGAAAACAATTGAGGGAGGGGAGGATCAAATTCCCCTCTCGGTAATGAAATGAGAGCCCACAAGGATTAAGGTATACATTGGGACCCCATTGGGATCCAATCTTAAAATAAAACCAAAAAGGAGAATCAAAAAAAAAATTGAAAAAAGTAAAAAGAGAGGGGGATCAAATCCCCCTCTCTATCTCGAGACGAGAGCTTACGGGGATCAAGGTAGACTCTAGGGCACCAATGAGGCCCCATCCTAAAATAAACCAAGGCAAAGATTTAAAATAAATTTGAAAATAGTTAAAGAGAAGGGGTGCTCAAATCCCCCTCTTGGTACCATGATCCCAATGGGGTTCCAATGTATACCTTAATCTTTGTGGGCTCTTGTCTTGGTACCGAGAGGGAATTTCACCCCCCTCCCTCAACTATTTATAATTTATTTTTTAATTTTTCGCCTTGATTTTATTTTAGAATGAATCCCTATTGGGGTCCTAATGTATACCTTGATTCTTGTGGGTTGTCGTCTCGGTACTGAAAGAAGGATTTGAAAACCCTTTCTTTTCAATTATTTTCAAATTTTCTTAAATTCTGCCTTGGTTTCATTTTAGAATGGGACCCGATTGGAGTCCCAGCGTAGACCTTGATCCCTATGAGCTCTTGTCTCGATACCAAGAGGGGGATTTGAGCAGCTCTTCTCTTCAACTATTTTCAAATTTATTTTAAGTCTCCACCTTGGTTTAATTTTAGAATGGGACCCAGTGGAATTCCAATGTATACCTTGATCGCTATGAGCTCTTGTCTCAATACCGAGAGGGAAATTTGATTGCATCTCTCTTCGAGTGTTCTCCAATTTTTTCTTTAAATTCCGTCTTGGTTTTATTTTAGGATGGGACCTCAATGGGGTCCTATTACAGTTGTGGGCTCTTGTTTCGGTATCGAGAGGGGGATTTGAGCACCTCCTCTCTTCAACTGTTTTTAAATTCACTTAAAAATTTTGTCTTGGTTTTATTTTAGGATGGGACCCGATTGGTGTCCCTATGTATACCTTGCTCCCTATAGATTCTTGTCGTGGTACCAAGACAGGGATTTGATCCCTCCGTCCTTCAATTGTTTTCAAATTTGTTTTAATTCTCCACGTTGGTTTTATTTTAGGATGGGCCGTATTGATGTTGTCTTGGTCTTGAGAGCCATTTCAGATGGTTTGATCTTTTGGCACCGGGACGCCATTGAGTTTTTCTAAATAAACTCTAAACTCAATAATTTATAATATATAATGAACTGAAGTAAGAGGAAAAACACCTATTTTTTCCTTTCCAATTTCAAGAGCCACTTCAGGAGGGGTGAGCTTTTGGCACTTTAACCCATTGAGTCCTTCCAAATAAATCCTAAATCAATTAATTTAAAATGTATAATGAAATAAAGTAAGAGGAGAGGCACCTACTCTTTCCTCTTGGTTCCGAGAGTCACTTCAAGTGGGTTGAGCTGTTGACACTGAGACTCCATTGGAGTCCCTCAAAGTACATTCTAAATTGAATAATTTAAAAAAATAATGAGCTTGTGTATAAAAGGAAGCACCACCCCTCCCCTCTTGGTCTCGAGAGTCACTTCAGATGGCTAAGCTCTTAACACTGGGAACCCATTGGAGTCCCTCTAAATAAATCCTAAACTAGATTATTTAAAATATATTGAACTTGTGTATGAGAGGAGGCAAGAGTTCTCTCCTTTTGATTTCGAGAGCCACTCCAGGTGGGCCAAGCTCTTAACATTGAGACTCTATTGGAGTCCCTCAAAATAATTTCTATACAAGGTAATTTAAAAAATAATGAACTAGTATATGAGGAAAGGCACGAGCTCTGCCTTCTCGGTTTCAAGAGCCACTTTAGGTGGGTTGAGATCTTAACACTTGAATCCTATTTGAGTCACTAAAAATAATTATTTACCTGGATTATTTAAAAAAAACAATGAACTTTTGTACGAGGGGAGGCACCAGCCTTCCTTTGTTAATCTCAAGAGCTATTTTAGGTGGATTGAGCTTTTGACATTTGGACCCGATTGAGGTTCCTCTTTATAAATTGTTAACTGAAGAATTTAAATTAATTATGCCCTTGTGTATGAGGGGAGGCATCAGCACTCCCCTTTCGGACCCTAGTATGGTCCCCAAAAAACTGAAAACCAAATTGGATTTCAATCAAATAAATCTGTATCAGGTTTCAAGAGGAGGAGAGTGACATCCTBCCTTTTGGTACCAAGACACTACTTGGACTGTATCGAGTCATACACCGGGACTCTAATAGGGTCCTTTGAAAACCAAATTGCAAATCGGATTTCAATCAAAAAAATTAATCATTATTCAAGAGGAGTGAGATCCCCCCTCTTGATACCAAGACATTGCCTAATTATATGGTGCTTTACATTACAACCTCACTGACCATGTCCCTCTTAAACCAAAATCCAAATCGGATTTCAATCAAAATAATTTATTGTGATTCAAGAGGGATGTGGCCAAGCCTTCCTTCTTAAAAACAAAACACTCCTTGGACCATATTGAGCTTTACACTAGAACCCAAATGGATCCTTTCCAAATCGAAACCCAAATTGGATTTTCATCAAAAATATCATTACTTAAGAGAAGGTGAGTGAGATTCTTGCTTTTGGTACAGTGACACTACTTGGTTTGCATCGAGCTTTACATTCAGGCCCCAATGGGGTCCCTCAAAAATCAAACCTGGTACATGTCAATCAAGAAGTCTGTGTTCTAAGTTTGGTATCCTCAATCATATTGTAGGTCAAATCCCTTCTAGATTCAAATGGAGTGAATATCAGTTTGAAGCTAAAACCAGGGAGATATAGAGAGTGATGGAGTTGAATAGATCAACTTCTCTAAAAAATGTCACATTGTATTGGTTGTCATTATTTTTGTTTCAAAACCCTCTCATGACTCATTTCAAACTAGATTCTACATAAGGACCACCATGTCATGATTTTTAGTGACGATTTTGATTTTCCCAGAAGAATCCATTGGCTAACTATTTTGGTTCAAATCAATAACCCGTAAAACTGGAGTTGATTGGAAAGCCTTGTGTTGAAAGTCAGTCATTAGCATTTGTGATGCACGGCTTAAACGGATGTTGAAACATATTGTCTAAATTAGATTATGACCCAATTGACATTCATAGAATTATAGTGTTGCCTTTGTCTTTTAATGGCAATGTCATTTTCAAGTTGCTTGTTCTAGAAAACTCAGATTTCTTTTCTCAAACAAAGCAAATGGATGGCATGGATAAGCGATATGATGGTCACGTCTAGTCAAAAACAATTACAACGAATGTTATTAACCAAATGGGCTTATTATTTTGCATGTCTATTTGTTTAGGGCATTTGAGATATACCAACTCTAATTGTGAGTTTCTGAGCGGTATAGACTAAATAATGGAATTGAATTAATTAGAATGGGAAGGGCTATCATCCACACTATTTGACATTTGCCAAACACATCCAATACTATAAGAAACCCATATTTTTTATAACAAATTTTTTGAGACGTTAACTTGTTTTTATGTTATATTTGATGTTACAACTAATATCTTGACATTAGATTTGATGTCATTGTTACATAATAACAAGTTGACGTCACAAAAAACACGGGTTTCTCCTAGTGCGCCCAAATCAATACTTGTCTACAAAATTTGCAAAGAGCCTCCTTCTTATATTGCTTAGTGCGATGTGCATGTTTACTATGTTGCAGGAAACTCCTCATCTTCATTGTCATTTGCAACCTACAATGTACAACGGATGGCTTCATTCATGCTTTGACTTTCACTTTTAATGAAGTTAAGCATGTCTTTCTTAGCGGCATACTAAATCATTTGGAATGAAATTAGAACTTCTTTACCCAAAGAAGCGTTAGTTCCCATGTTTACTATTTACTTCAATGAAAGTGTAGAGAGACTAGAAAAGCCACTACTTTCACTGCATGTGTCCCACTATAAGTACAACTAAATTTTTTCTCTATATATAGTAGTTCACTACATTTTCTTGACTTTGTTCTTCCTTTACATCTATTTACAGTTACATGTCCTAATTGTAAATGAAAAAATAATAGTTTACACTACAATATGGATTATGTATACCACTGTACAAGCCCAATAGCCTAAAAGCACTCTAAAACTTCACCTATTTCAGAGTACTAGGTATAATTGAAATCTCATATTTACAACAAGCAAAATTTCTCTTTGGCATCCACCACGGTCATAGGACTTTCTATATCCATGGTCATAGGTAACACTAGACAAAACTTATTATTTTTATAAGTCCATTGTTTGTTCTTAGTTGTTTGCCTATACTATAAACTATATTGCCAATTTTTTTTTCTTTGACATCCACCACAGTCATAGGACAAACTATATCTGTCGTCATGGGTACCGCTAGACAGAACTTATTATTTTCATAGTTCAATGGCTTATTGCTATTTGTCAGCCCATTTCCAAAATTATATTGCCAAACCCTGCGCTTGATGCAGAATCTTAAATTTAATTTTCTAAAAAAATTACAATATGGAATTAAAGTGCAATAATCCCAATGGTGATATTGGTTTACTAAAGCACGTGGAAGCATATTTTTGAAAAATAATAAGGATTGCATTCAAAAAATGAATCTTACAARTTATTTTTTCAAAAGAATGCTTAGATTGCCCCCAAAACAAGATTGTCCATAAATTTTATATTATTTATTCAAATGAAATGAATCAAAGCTTTTCATAGAGAAAAAAATAAAATCTATGAGAAAAAAAATTAAAATTAAAAAAATTACATTTTTTGAATTTTTTTTTGCTACCTAGTGTTCCCTAATTTGAGCTTGTTTGGGCATAACTTTTATTCCCGGGTACCAATTAAAAATAAAACTACATTCCCACGAAGCTAAGCAATGTTTCTATCTTCAAAAAAAGTTTCAAAAGATCATGACAAAAATCAAGAGCTTAAGTACAACAAAACGCCTTTTGCTCGATACTTATGAAGCGGGAGTTGCCTCCACACGTCACCTGCAGTGGAGAACGAGCATTGGAATCCAATTTTTTCTCCAAAGGGTCAATGATCCTTTAGTGATTGAAAATAAGAACACTGAGAATCATCCAAATATAAGGTTTGGGAGCAATGTAAACCAAATAAATGTTGTGCATACCCTGCAAGAAAATGTTGGATTTGATTTTTAGAAACATAATTATTGAGGGCACATAAATTTGTAAACCATGACTAAAAATTTCCATATGCATTTGCTAGTCATATTGCCCTTGTAACTGGATGTTCCGAGATCATCCATCTAAATTTAAGTGAGCATTCATCCAAATTTCCAGCAATGATTTACCAGAAGGAAGTTCCTCCCCTAAATGCAAGCCAGAAAGCATTGACCCCCTTATCGCCCCAACCAAAGGTAAATGTAAAAATTTCCCTCTATTTTGTGCGAAGTAAATTTTGTATTTTTACACCTTCTATACAACACCTAATTACGGGCCTTTGTTTGCAAATACGAATTCAAAATTTACAAATTTTATTAAGGGTGGCAAATATAAAATTCAAGTATTTTCTCAAAGAGGATTGATCCCTCCACCTACATGGAAGCCAAATGCTTACATGGCAACGGACTCTTGATCAAAGTTTGGATTGCCATTTTTGGCCAACCCAAACTCTAATCGAGAGTCCGTCAAATTTTTAAAAAAGAATTAAAAAAAATTTAAAAACTAACAAAATCTATGCCGTTAGATTGGACTGGATTGGCTATTCTGGTAGTAGTAGGTAGGGTGCTCCCTTTGTTATATGCTCCTTTTGTCATTTGTTATTTGACGCCGTTGAGGTTTGAATCCTAATCTCCACTACAAAAAACCATGTGTCTTAGCATTCAATGAACCTACTTCCCTTCAATGTCTAATCCCACCTTTTGATTCCATCAATACCCTTCACATTCCTTGTTCAATGATGAGAGCGTGTGTTGTAATTTTTTTTCCAAAGCCATTTCTGACTCTTTTCTCATGTTTTTTTAACCTATCGGTTGAAAAAATTGTCACATGGGTAATGATTCACCGAAAATTTCAGAAATTGGATGGATTTTAATAAGGAGAGAAAGGATAGAAGTTGAAAAAATGGAGTAGTTTTGGACTTTGGGCTTGGCCTTTGGCCTTTGGAGGCTTCACACTATGACCGGCCGAAGGCTCCAATTCCTAGTTTTCTTGGCCTATTTATTGCTCATTTCCTTGGATTCTCACCAAAATTTGGCCACTCAATCCCACAGCCTCTCGACTTCAACGGCCATAGGATGAAGAGACCCTTAGAGCGGGTTGCCATTGGGGACATGGAGGGGTCAGGACTAGATCTCAAGCCTCCAGGTCTGCCAAGAGTTGGATGAAAGACTTGGACCTTCCGGCCGGGAGACTGAAGGGGGCTTTCAGATATGTATCCGTGCTGAAGATTTCAGAGTTTCCAGGGTCTCTGCCCGTGGTCAGCCTTTACGGGCCTCTATTTTTGCCCCCAAATGGCAACCCGCTCTAAACGCAGAGCTTTGACCCTCTGATTCCAACTCAGCTTCCAACTCAGCTTCCTCATGAACCCGTCAGCCACGTTGGATTCCACGCAGAACATGTCACTGTTCTGGGACTAACCGCCGTTTSTTCACATGCTTTCCCCCTTTGGACTCGCAGGCCCTTCGTCTTTAACGATCTCATGACCTCTTTGGACCTCTGCGCCAATCTCAAGGTCTACCCGATTCCGAACTCCGAAGTGAGTTTGTAAAACAATCGCTGCTCCAAGTTTTTCACAGACTGTCTAAATCTTTCGACTGAGATAGACGAACGTATTCATATATATCTTTTTGAAGCTTCGGATCGGAGGTGCGGGGACCGTGCTTTGAATGCAGCTGTGCTTCGTGATTTGTTTCCAACATGGAATGTTTGCAAGTAGAGTGGCAGTATTCTTTGAGAGCACAAGAACGGGTTGATTTTGCAGTGACTGATCGAGCTTGGAAGTTGCTTGTTGTTGAGGAGTGAGGGTTTTTAGTTGTTCGCGGAAATAGGAGTAGAAGGGTTTGAGCGGGGAAGTTGAAATTGCGAAGGACGAGTTTGGTGTAAGTTAGGGTTTATTGGATATTCGTATGCAGCTGGATCTATAAGATTAGGTCAAATGGTGTAATAGGAGTGTGGCATTTTTGTTGAGGATTACGTTTTTCTAGCGCGTTCAACAGGTTCCAAGACCTGAAGAAGGTGAATTTAGGGTTTTATTGTGGATTGCTGAGGTTTGAAMCTCTATTGTACAGTGAGAGAATTTCATACTTCGCATTCTGTGAATATTTTTGAGCTTTCAGTATTTCCAGCCGAGTACGGCATTGTTCTGTTTGTTCCTAATTCGTCTATGGCTACCATTTCTGTACTAGGATACGTCAAGTTTTGATCAATCATCGAAGCTGGAGGGAGGTGCATGTGTGTCTGCGTGACATTTGAAGCTCAGAAATTGCGCTTCCTTCCCAATTTGCAGTGGACGCTGCTGGCGTGAACATTTACTGGAAGGGAAGTGGCTTGTTCAACAATTCATTATCGTCAAATTAGCAATCGTAGATCAGGGGATTGTAATGCGTGCTCACCATGGGGAGCTCAGGCCTCATGACGATGAATTTTTTCAGTAGCTCGTGTGTCCGAGTTCTTGACAGTGAAGACTAGGACTCAAGAGCAGAACACTAAGTTGAGCTAAATATTTGCATAAAATGCCCGCAGCTTCTTCCTCTTGGACTCGCTTAAACTCCAGTGTAAGCCTCTTTMAAACTGAGTGAACTAATGCCTTTGATGGTACTGTAGGCACTTTAAATTTGTGGACAAGAGCATTCATGCGCATTGTAGTCTTTTTGGGTAAAGATCAAGGACGTTAATGCACTTGAAATTGTACTTGCAGAGTCTTGTACCAGTCGAACCGATTAGAGCTCCAGAAATCTATGCGGGCTTCAGAGCAACTTTAGGTTACTTTCTTCAATTCGGAGATATCTGCATGAAGCGATGGATAATTCCCAATCACTGGCTGGACCCTCAAATTCTCGGAGTCCTTATCATTCCCCTCGCTCGGTATGCTGCCCTACCTTTCGATATCTTCGCATGTTAACTTGGATTTCTGGTTGTTCTTTAGGCTATTGTCTTACTCTTTACATTGGAGCTGTCGATCTGATTGCAGGACATATTACATCAATTTTATAAGCGGCATATTGAATACAATTTAATTAGATGGACCAACACTTTCTAAAATTTTAATTAAAGCTACAAAATACTGGATTTAAAAGACGTGACTGACATTGAGCTTAGTAATTGGGGTTTTCTTGCTCTTGATTCAAATCCATCTCAGTTCGCAGTTGAGAATATGTCTACTTTTATACGCAGTCACAAACCGGAGGGGGAAATGCTCCGGCAAACAATTTTGGAAACTCAAGCGTGTCCGGCATTTCTAGCCGAACAAGTCCTTTAGGGTGCAGCCCAGGGATGAACAAATCAGTAGCATTTAGCAAGCCTACGTCAACTATCATTCCTGGAGGGAGTCCAGTTGCAAGCTCTCTCACTAGGATGGGAAGCAATCTTAGCCACCCGCCTGTGGGGCAGCATCAATCGACGCTTCGAGTCGGACCGCGCCTGCGGGCGGAAGGTTTGATGGTGCCCCCCGCTTCTGATGCTGCTACTTTGCGTCGCCAAGTTGCGGCTTTGCAGATTGATTTAGAAGCTCATATTGATGGCGAGCAACGGTTGCAAAGTATTAATCAACAACTTCGAGAAAGGTCCTCTTACTTTGTCTAGATCTGTCCTCATTTGCAGCTTTGTATCCCTCCATTTGTAGATCTCACATGCAATTATAAAATTCCACTTACTATAGCTTGAGAATCACTGTCAGATAAAAATCTACGCCTACGCCAATGTATAATATGGTAGAGGATGCTATGCCTGGTTGACAAAAAGCTGATGTAGTACCTCTAACGGTCTATATTATTAGTGACAATGGTGAGAGTGTATGTTGACAAGGGCTAATAGCCAGGGCTAACAGGATGGACGTTTGAAATTTCATTATCATATTTGCAGTTTGGAACTGGTGCTCCAGAATTGACAATCATATCTTTAGATGATCGACACCGGCCTGTGCTACAATTGTACAAATAATTTAATCATGCTATGTGGCGTATGCACACACTCGCAGGCTAGAGCTGTACATGAAACAGAATCATGAAAACGTGGAGAGAGCTGAGAGCGAGCTTAATACTCTCCATGAGGATATGGAGCAGACACTTGAGCTGCAGCGTCGGTTAGCTCAAAGGTAGAGCCAGATTCTCGTACTAGTCAAACGAGTTCTCAGTTTCGAACCACTCTCGGTTTCGTACTAGTCAAACGACTGCAGCTACATGCTCTTCGTTGACAGGTCCATAACTAGCTTGCCAACGTTTTTCCAGCGCTGTTAGGATGCCGATGTGTTGTCATGAACTGACCCTGTGAWATGCTTACCTGAATATCTCAGCATGGCAATCCCGTGACTACTATAGAGAGTTCCTAATTGGTACTATATTTTTCAGAGCAACTGCTCTTGAAAAAGAGAAAAAGGAAGTGGAGAGTGTTCTACAACGAAGGGTCCTGGAGTTCGAAACTGAGAGGTCCGCTCTCCAAAATCGGATACAGAACATGAATGAAGATTTGCGGGAAAAGGCCGAAGCTCAGGAGAAAGTCAATCAGCTTCAGGTGAACCGGCGTTTTCAGTGGGTGTTTTTCTGTGTTTTTCCTTGTATGTTCAGCTTTTATGATGTTAAGTTGTAGTGAAAAAGTAGCTTGAACATTGCGCGCATCATTATGTACAATAGCAACATCCCATTTGAAAAATAGTTCGGCTTCCTGTTAAATTCTCCTGTCATGAGCATATTTAAGAGGCCAGTGCTTGGGAAACTAAGAGAACAGGGGATCCTGAACTGCAACCTTTTCTGTTATGTCAATGCACAGCATGCATAGGACTTTAAATSACGCTTTTGGCCTGTGCAGGCGGAGCTTTTATCCACTCTTGACGTCAAGGCCAAACTCGAGGAACGTCTCGCAACTTTTGCTGAGGAAACAGCTTTTTTGAAGAAGAAAGCAGATGATTATAGCAATGAGCTTCGAGACCTAATTCTAAAGGTAAAAGGATATAAGTTGTTGAGTCTCCCTGTGTTGAGAACCCCCATAGCTCCAGACCCCATCTACGCCTTCGAGTGAATTTAGTTCCTGTGTAAGATCATTCATCGCAGTAGTAGATTTGTATAGTTTGTTATAACTTACAGGTATCAGAATTAGCGAATCATTCATATGATACTCTATGGTCTAGGTTCTATTTTCTTCACAAGCCCTTGCAAAATCATAGGGTGATGGTGCTTGTCAGAGAGCTTGTCAATCTTACCTCTATAGAAATACAGGAGCAATTGGATCAAAAACTGGACAGAATGGGAAAGAAATCAGTCACCCGTCGGGCCTTCATAAATTTTCAAAAGGGAGTCAGGGAGCAATGTATTGATAGGGCTAACGTAGTACACGCCGAAAGGCAGTACAGACAACGTTGTTGCAAAAAGATATTCCAATATTTGCGGATGGCCTCTTATCGCGCATCCATAATGCGTCGAGCATACAACCGACAATGCCAGGTATTTTAGTACCCTTCAAAATGTGATTAATTTTCTTACTGGGAATTGAAAGCTCCTGCTGTCTCCCGAACTTATGATATCGGTGGTAGGACATGAGATGAAATGCATCATCAAACTTTTGTGCACTTGAGAAGCATGTGTGTTAATACAGCTGGTTCATTTGAATATATCACATTCAACCCCTAAGTTTTCAATTTTCTTCTTCTATGTTTTCCGCATTTTCCGCTTGACAATCAGATGGATGAAGGGTTTAGCGAGAACTTTTCGTCGATTGCAACGATTACAAGAGACTGATGTATGGTCAGGTTAAGCATCGATGGTGCACACGTTGATTATTCATTTCACATAATTCACTGGAGAATTGCAGGCCGCGTTTCAAGCATGCTGGAGAATATGGAGGTTAAGCACCATTGCTAAAAAAAAGGGAGATCTCTCATTGAAAAGACAAGCACTTGCGCGAGTGAAAAATGGAATGCATGCTTGGGTGGAATACATCATCCGCTTACGCCTCAGTCCAGAGCAATTTGTAATGGCGGACAACCATTGGAATCGGAGGTGCCAGCAGGCCTACTTCGGTGCGTGGTCATGGCTTGTAAAACAATGGAAGTTGCCACCGAAAGAAGAGAAACTCCTCACGACTAAAGCCACGAGGCACTACAATAGAATGACGTCACGTTATTATTTTTTGTTGTGGCAAGACTGGCTCAAGTTATATGCACGACCGAAGAAGAAAAAATTTGCAGCCGTGCACGCACATATCAACAAGATGATAATGAAGCAAGCTATAGCTGCTTGGCGATGCATAATACATGTAAAATGGGTTCGCCGCATGAAATATGAAGAGGCATTCAATCTAAGCAAAAATTTCTCCTTAAAACGCGGTTTCAGCAGGTCATGTACATTCATATACTCTCTTCTTTTCCTTGTGAAGCGTGTTTTGGATCTGTACCTATGTCAGGGTGGCTTAATTATTCCATGGTTAAGGTGTTTGGGAGGTTGTTTGGTCATCTCTCTCTGCTACACGGATAATTTTTCAGGAGTGGTTKTTGTGGTCATACTTCTAGTTTTAATTAAGACTGCTAATCTTTTCAGCCTTGAAGATTCMTTTACTTCTGTAGTTCTTCGTCTATATTTAGATTTTCTTAATCATACGTCTGCTCAGTTCAAGCTGTCGGACATCTATTCTTGAGGTCAAAATAGAGTTCTTCACTCTTCTAGTCATCCCGACTGCAGTCATGCGGGTTCCACTGGATGGGATGACGTTTCTTCTGGACAAACTGGTTTGAATAATTCTGCACAAATCAAAATTAATAAACTGATTAATTGAAACGTAATTCATTCTCTTTGTACCAATTGTAAATGGTGTATTTGTGGTATTCATTGTGCAGGTGGCAAGATGGCGTTAATGAAGTGAAGCTCAACCGGCTTCGCAAATCCCAAGCCATCCAAGTCAGAACTTACAGACAAGCACAGTGGGTGTTCAAATGCTGGCGCAACTTTCTTCAACATCTGATGCATTTGCGCATTTATAAGCAAATGGCTTTTCGACATTATCTTCGTGCCCTTTCTATCTCGGTCAGACAACGTCAACTTTTTTGACTGCTAAGCCTTCAACTCTTCAGGATAACACATTGGCCCGTTCACATTAAAGCATACTTATATCCATTCCCTCCAGCTAGGATGATTCTCAGCAAATACTTGTAAGATAGACAGACATTTTAGGTGGTTAAGATAGTCAAAGAATTCACATTAAACTGTCATCATGTGGTTTAGGTGTATTTCAATCTGTGCATTGAAATATTGGTATTATATAATAGAGCTCAATTTCTGGTACTCATGTAAAGCTTTTCTTGATGTCTTACTTCATTAGAGTTTGCAAACCTGGAGAGAAAATATCAATTACGTGAAGGCACAGCAGAGAGCTACAGCAGAAGTAAACCAGGCGCTTACAAGGGCAGCAATGGTCTTTTGGCGTGACTATCATGTATACAAATCTATTAAGTAAGATCCTGCTCCAGAATCTATTACTCTATATTCTTGCGGAGTCTTTCATACATCCTAGAGATCTCAAACACATGAGATGAATTCTACTTATTCGAATATTTTGTATTGATGCAGGAAAAAGCAGGAATACAGGGCTGCAATATATAGAAAACGGAAAGAATCCAAGGTATAATTACAAATCAGATTGTACCCAAAMAATTTTACTATCCTAGCCCAAACTCCCTTTGCCGAACAAGTGAGCACTGACAACTTCAGCGGACTTCCTCCTATTGCACAACCTTCAGAGAGTACTAAACATGTATATTTTTGTGTGTACAGCTGACAAAATCGATACTGAGATGGTGGTGGGAGCAAATGGCATGGAAGCGTAAGGCCATGCAGTTAGATTGCTTATTGGCAGTCCGGCGCCGCCGGACCCTACTCATCCAAACTCTGCATGCCTGGATGCATGCCACTTTTGATGGACTTCTGCTAGCAAATGCTAAATTCCACGAGGATCTTCTGGAAGCGCAGGTGCCTAACTTCCTAAGTTGTGGATGATGAGCCCTCTTAGTATGCCATTCATGTTTGGAATTYACATTATTTTKCGGTCGATCCTACAATATAAYGTGAGCTGATTCTCGTCTCGATTAGTTGCTGAGAATTTTGAGTTCAGAAGACCCACCAACTTCTAGTTCCCTGAAGCATTCGTTACCTTATTTAGAGTAAATCATGCTTTTGATCCTCTCTTGAGTGTCATAGTATAGAATTTCCTCGTAGATTCTTCTTCTTTCTTCTTCCTCAAACTCATTGTCTGAGATGTGTAACAACCAGTCTTTCAACTGCATAACTGCAGGGTAAGTGCTTTTGATGTCTTTACCATCACTAAATATATGCATTTGTAATGAACTAAGATGAAGCAGAAGAGCTTATAAAAAGGAGAGGGTGTTTGAACTAGCATGATTGCACACATGTAATGGAGGAAATTTAGAGTTACAATGGAAGCAAATATACCAAGGTCGTTACACGAAGAAAGWTGGTGTGAATTAGCCAAAATACCAGATCATATATTCTTAACAGTTTCTGTTGAAGATAATCCTTTTTCTTGTAAGTCCTCTTAATCTTGAATATTCAGGTAGTAATGACATGAAGAAATCGAGACCGAAACTATCTAAAATTGGACCATTCATTGTTTAGGCACAATTTGAGGAACAAAAGCAACAGGTAACGACAGTGGACGTGGAGAATCTTCAATTGATTGMCCGTCTCCATACAATGGCATCAGAAATAGCATGCCTCAAGACCACCATCTGTGAAAAGGAGAAACAGGAAGAGGATCTTCATCGTGCTCTAGAAGATGGTGCCGTGCTTGAAAGTTCCATGCAAGGTGAGATCGAGCAACAACAAGTACGAGCTGAGGAGCTCGATCTTGAGATTCAAAGCCTTCAGGTATACTCACGAATTCTGCTTGTATTGTTGACCCTAAGCCTATTTTATTATCACTTGCTAAAGCACTACGCCTTGAAGTCCTAYGGTGACCAGATCGATCACATTAACTGTGTAAAGGTTAGCACCTGGGCGTTCCATCGTTAGAGGGCTTCGAGTGCCTCTTAGCAATGGTCTCGAGCCTAGATTTTTTTTGCAATATTTGAGGATTCAATTCTATTTCTTTATGTCTTAGAAATGTATTATACTCTTTAAATTATGTAAAGAACAATATCGTTAAACGAATTTAAAATGACAAGGGTGTATTTCTATTAGTTAGTATCTTACATCTCTTTGCTAAAAACTAACACCACTTCTGGGACCATAATGATACAGAAAAGACTCCAAATGAAAAATGCAGAAGACACAGCCGGAGAGATTCATCATACCCTGGAAATTCAAAACTTGGAACAGGCTCTGAAGGAGCTCCGTCTTCTATTGGCTGAGAGAAATTCTCAAATTGATTCCTACGAGAAGGTTTGTGTCAGATATTACACATTTGCATAACTATACGCTCTCTGGCTGCATGAGAATTAACAGAACCTATTYTCATCTTTGTGTCCCATCATATTCTTTCCTGTGCTCATTTTGTTGTCACATAATATGCAATATTATCTCCTATAAATATTGACTCTGCTTATCTAAATAGTATTTTACTGGGCTCATTGCTTTGCCCAGGCCTTGAAAGAAACCGCTGAGAGACTTGAAGGAGCATCGGATGAGTCTCAAGAGAAACTCACAAGTGCTTTTGAGATTGCTGGGTCATTGAGGAAACTATTGGAAGACCGTGAGAATCAATTTGCCACCTTAGAAGGAAATTGCCGGGTAAGAAATTTACGAGTTCACTTCTCTTTGTTAGGAGTAATCATTGCCGATGGCTTCAATCCTCCTGCGAGACCCTTCTTCAATGTCTGGTATGGGCTGCTGTCAGATCGTAATTATCGTCAGGGTGTACATGCATGCTGCTCTGATTGCCCTACTCACTTGCGTTGGAATAATACAGAGGCGCGAACTGGAGTTAGGAGAGGTGCAACGGAAATTGGCAGTGGCAAACTGCACATTGTGTGAAACTGTCGAATGTAGGGATGCACGTATCCAAGAGCTGGAGTCTATGCTCTGTAATAAGCAGCAAGAGGTACAATCTATTTCTAACCACATTGAGATTTTCGTTATGCCATTGACGCTGCACTTAAACGCGATTTTTTCAATTTTCAAAACCCGTATACATGGAAAGATTGAAGAATGCAAACGCRAAAGCAAAAGAGTATTCATGAAATTGGTGTTGCAGGTGCAAGAGACGCAACAGCACTTACAGGATCTAGAGCTAGCAATGGATCTCAAAGAGAGCCGCGTACGGAAGTTGGAATACGAACTAAAGCTTCTGTCTGGTATGTCATCACAAATATGGTCTTTTTGTGGACCCKAAGTAGATGAGTCGAGACTAATTGTTGCAACTTTAATTCGCAATCAATTGAAAAACTTGACSATGTCCTGGTGTTTAATTTTTTTATCATTTTCTGATTCAATTCTTTTTTTAAAGCATCTAATCTTACCTTTCTGCCACGTCTTCAATCATAGAACCTTTGGCTTGCGACTATATCATAAACACTTTGGATYGCGAATGGAAACCGAAAGTTTACGAAAACATTTGATTCATCTTCTGCTCTGTGATATGCATATGTTCATGAAATACAGAACAAGCAGCCTTGAAGACTAAATCGTTCGTTTCAAGTTTAAGTTCCTGGTCAGCAACCCCACAGTTCAATCATGATGCAAGTGCTTCTCTACGAGGGGGGATTCATTCTCTTAAAGTGAAGGAGTCCATTCGCAATACTTACGTTGAAACCAAGAATGCTCTACAACAACAAAGTACTGGTACAAACTTGGAAGGAAGAACATCGATAGGAAGAGATCTTACAGACGGATATGTGCCTCAAGCCTCCTCAAACTCAGAAGACCGACAAGGGGAGATGCCATGTTTCRCTGACGGTCCCGGATCCTTACCCGTAGCCGACTGCATTGAACCCCAAGATGGTACTACGCCCCCTCTTGATAAGCTACCTGAGTCAGAAGTTCGGGAGCCCCAGCCGGCCATGACATCTTACCACGTAGAGTCGCCTTCGGCATCACATACGGCCATGTCATCTCACGTCAAGGAACGTGCACAGATGGATATGGGTACTGAAGCTTCCCGGCAGCCAGGTATGCCAAGCGAGGAATCGCTCGATCAGGAGAGTCGCTCAGTCCTGTTATATCAGGGGCAAGATATGTCGCAACCTGACTGGGAGACTTCTTTCGCACTGGTTTCGACGACGAGGCCAACACCGCCAGGAAATATAGCGGAACCCGGATATGGTATGATAGATGGAAGAGACCAAGTGCATCCTTTCGAAGGTGGGGTGGGAGGTATGGTGCAAGCAGCAGGGGAAGGCTCTTCTTATCGCATGGTACTAGATGATGATCCCAATGCGGTTGACAGCCTTCACGTTGAGATTCAACGCCTGCAGGCTCGAATCATGAGTCGATTGCGAGATACCTCGGCTCTGCCAGATGTAAGCTGCCTCTCAGGTCTCTTTTTATAGCCATTTATCTACTCTACAATGGCAAAGACCGTACTTGAATCCTTCTTCACCAATAGTGGGACCTCAGTATTTATGTGAAGTAAAAACTTCAAATTCTGCAATGTCTAGAATGAGGTGGCTGCATGCTGTCTTAATGTGAACCTGCTCAGTGATGATGCTCTCTGTTTGGGAGTACCTCCATGTTTTGAAATTACCCTCATAATCTTTAGTATAGAACTCTCAGAAAGCTGTGCAACTCAAGGACTCAAGGTTGTTGTGTTTGCAGGATCCTTCAAATCGAAGTGGTTCTACTAGAGCAACACCTAGGCCCCCGCCAGAAACTGGCCCTAATTCCGGAAGGTCGTGGGATAGTCGGTGAAAACCACAATATGCTCAGCTGTGCTATAAGCATGCCATATGCGTCGGTTCTGAACACTGCCCACCTTCTCTCGACTACCGAACGTGGATCAGCTGTTAAAACGTCAGTATCTACAGATTCAAGTCGTTGGCAACCTCAGCTTCAAGATTCTCCATGTGCCCGACCCATACAGGCGTATGTTCTATTGCCGTGTATTGCGACGAACATTCACTGGTTGATGCCGATTAGATTGTGTTCTGCAGAAAACATATTCAACATTTCCACAAGAGTCCAATGTTGAGAAACACCACCAATTATTRAAMGATTGGGTGTGCAAGGGAAAASTGGTTTGAGGACGAGAATCTTTGGTGCAGACAGAATGGAAMCTAACAGCGATCCTTCGGGGACACTTAATTTGGTCGTAAATCRKAAAGCCAACCAGCTAGCCAGCCYGTGCCAGAATTCTACAGCGYTCAGAAACAGAARCTTGAATGTGTTKATTCAAGCATGCATTTTGCGGGCAAAGATGCAGAGGAGTCTCTGTCGCGAAGCGGAGACCTTACAATCCTGTTCAAATCAAACCAAGGGAGGATTTCGGCTGGGGAGAGCCTTCTCACAGCACGGTTTCAAGCAACCATTCGCGTACATCGCCATGAATGTACAGATACCGGTACTTGAAATCGCAGTGCAGTTGGCAGGCTTCAAATGACAACCTCTACTTCGGAGTCAACCCAGATTGCCAATTTCTTCAGTGTTAATTGTGCTTGGGATGTCGTTTGAATTGTTTCTCTTGGCATGCAAATGTTTGATTGAATTTTCTTCCATTTTCTTCTCCACATTGTACTTTCTGTCGAGATGTATGTCTCATTAAAGCCCGTATGTTCGTGTTCAATGCTGTGGGTTGCCGGATCTTCATCAGGGTCACTATTGAGAACGGCACCATGAGCGACTGTTGCTTGAATTTTTTGGGGGCGGGGTGGGCTACTTTAGGCAACTTGTGCAAAACTCATATGGCATGAGATTGTGTAAAACTCTTCTTCAACGCATATGTGCAAAACTCTTCTTCTGCTTTGAAATTTGGTATGTAACTAACATCATATAGGATGTAACTAAGAAAAGAAAGTACATGTGTATTAAAATAGTCTCTCTTTGGAAAGAATTGAAGTGTATTGACCTTGTTGGGGAAAGTTATTCTTGGTAACATCAAACACTACGATCTTTCAATTCACATAGGCAAAGTTTTTGAACTTTTTTCTATTCATTCCCAATTTCTGATAGTCGTCTATGGTTGAATTTTTCTAAAACTTCATTTTTTCATTTTTTTTCTCATTCACCTAAAAGTTTGCTTCTTACTACCTCCGTCCCGAAATAAATCCATGTCTTCTTGAAAATGGCTAAATTAGCACATGAGTTGTTCCTATATTTAGGAGCTCATGTAGTTATTGTAGATTCTATTAAGTTCCATTAGGTGTGAAAGAATGGAAGTCAACAATTAAGTTGTGCATGTTGAAATCAAGCATTGAAAGTGAAATTTTTTTGCCCTTTTTGGAATTGCTCCAGTGGTATTGATTTTTGTCATTCTCTAAGCAATATTGGTGGAGTGACGTCCATTGACATCCTTTCTGTTCAATTCCAACAATGTCTTGTGATTCAACTCCAAAAAATTCTCAATAAGAGCTTTATTAGTAGCAGTTTTTGTATAATTTTGGGTTGAATTCTTTGCCTTTGGTTGGCTTAATTTTCTATTTAATGTGATTTTTTCTTCACTTTTTTTCAAAAATTCTCATAAAAATCAATTTTCCTCAGAAAAATCTAAATTTTTTGTGAAGTAGAGAAGACATGTAATATCATCTCTGAAAAATAAACATTAAATTTTTCACACATGTCTATTTTCAAAATGGTAACAAATTGAGTGATGAGCACCAAGGCTGTGAATCAGTGGTTATAGGTCCGTCCTTTAGGGGTTAAAGTTTAAAAATAATTCTTTGGTAATTTGCACTTTAGACTATAAGACCTTAGATTATATTCTCTAAAGGAACTGGGCATATTTAGGACATAAGTTTGTGCAAAATTGCCACTTTTTGAAGTAATGAACAAAAAATACAAATAAGAAGTTTAATAAGAATTCGACCTTATAAATTTGTGGAAATGTGTGGAAAAAATTTCAAGAACTTTAATTGTGTAGATTAATAGATTATAGTCTTTGAAATTGGAAAAAAATAAATTTTCAATCCTATCCCAAAGGATCAATAGACTTTAACCCCTAAAGAACAAGTGTCCGTTCAATCACTACAAGAGAATGGGGTGTTTTAAATATAGTCCTAGAGATAAGATTTAAAGTAATGACCTATAAAGAGTCTTTTAAGTAAAAATCTTCTAAAAATACGTGTCTTTTAAGTAAAATTTTACTCAAAACACTCCATTCTCTTGTAGTGAATGTATGCAAGAAATCTTTGATAAGTTTCTATGAAATCAATTTTAGTTGGATGTTCATGAAATTGAACACAATGTGTAAATATACTCTTTCCCAAAATCTAATTTTTTTTTCCAATCGGATTCTCAATTCAAAAGTTATGGTATCTAAAACTTAGGATATTAGTTGCAAGCCTTCTTTGTATGAGACAAGCTAAAATAAAAAGTTTCATTACACAAAGCTTTCACCTAATAGAATTGTTTTATATGACTGCCATAAGTGCACTTTCTATGAATGTATTCACACCACTTTTTTGTCTTTGGCATTGGACCAAATGTCACTTGGCATGAAAAGCCACCCTCCCCCAAATCACCTCTTTCGAGAAACAATACACACCTTTTGAACTCTACAATTCCAATGGCATTACGATTACAAAATATAATAATGCATTTTTTATAATTAGATTATTATTAATTATAAAAAAAAATTTAATTGTGGCAGGCAAAATATTTATTTTACAAATATAAGAGATGATGATTACAACAATAAATGTATAGTTGCAACTCAAAATGTACAGTGAGATGTACATCCTGTTCAAAATCTACAATTTTTGTTCTCAAAATCAAAATGACTAATTTCCTTTAACCCCTAAAGGACCAACATGTGTTTTTTGGCAACATAAAATTTTTGGGCAGGTACGTGTGACTGGAGATTTGCATATTTTGGGCTGAAATTTTAACAGAATGCGGGGACCAGGAATATCTTTCATATGCATAAATTTCATGACATTCGAAAATATGAGTCAAAAGTTATTGCATAATATGTTGTTTGTTTCTCAACTCGGGCAGTTTGAGCAAATTTGAAAAAATCACTTTTTTAAGAAATAAAAATTTGAAATTTGTTCTCCATATTTATATATACTCAAAAAGCTTTGAATCATTGCATTTCAATAGTTGAGATGAAAGTTATGAGGCTTTTTAGTTTGCGGGCAGTTATGGAATAACATAGTCAAAGAATTTTAGGGGTTAAATTTCACATTCACAACAAAACCTTGCAAACATTGGACTTCACATCCAACTACAAATTCAAATCCTTGGTATAAAAACTTCAACACCATTTCCTCTACAATCATTTGATTGTCTACAATTGTGTCTTATATGAGATTGTTCCTGCTACTTCAAGTACAACTACCCTTATAAAATTGTTTTGCCCCTATTTCAACCTTAATCCTAGAAGGGCCAAAAGGTCTTTTGTGAATATAGTATATTGTGAATACGGTGGTATTTGATTAGAAAAACATTGACCAAACACTTTCCAGTACAAAGTAAATCAATGATCATGATAGTACATAAATAACAATGTATAACAATTCATATATAAAATCACAATTGAAGAGTTATAAGGCTAAATAGAAGTCGTATACAGAAATCCCACGGCCCTTCTAGGGTTAAAGCCCTAAATATACATCACTGTGTGGATTGGCTACAATATAGGGGTCATTGCAAGAAAGGCCTACCGTTTTGTGGACACTTTGCTACAGTACTTATAATTTTTCGGGAGTACTTTAAAATTAGAAAAACAATTTTAAAAAAATATGAAAAATATGCTTAATGTATATACGTTTAAGAAGAAGGTACTCTAGGAAGGAAAATCATAGAAATTTTTTCTAACTAGGTGAACTAGAAAAGTGCAAAATCTCWTGAAAATAGGTACTTTGACATTATAATTTGTAAAAAATAGGAAAATAATTTTTTTCAAAAATTAAAAATTGGCCATTTGGGAAGAGTTGATGGTGATGATATTTCACCAAAAAAATGGTCTTAAAACCATCATCAATGTTTTGAAACTGCGTGCAATGGGAGTGTTGTTTGCACTCATGTGCAGGACATAAAATAATAAATTTTTAGATTCCCTTTGGTAGGTCTATGCTTCTCTACTATGTTAATAGACCATGAAAATTTCAGCTCCAAATCATTAAATTTAGTGACTCACAACGTAGTGAAAACCTCTAAACCTCAAAGTGTGACAAATTAGCAAAAATAAATTTTAAATATAAAGTTATTTTTTAAATTTTTTGAAAAATAAAATATATGATTATCATCAAGCTAGGCATCTCCAGTAAATTTTTCAAGTTTAGGGGATTTATGCTTCAAAAGTTATTCAAGATTACAAGAGAGCGACATTATTTGTGACGGAGAATAGTACAGGCCTTTCTTGCAATGACCCATAGATGCATTCTTCCACCACATTTTCGTTGAATGGTCATGCCACTTATTGATTTCCAAGCACTCATATTTTTGGTCCAATGTCAAAGGCTTCATGTAAATTCCAATGGCAAGAGGTCATCCATGGCTAGAATGCTTCTAACCATACATATGTACAATTTGGTGTGCCATATGACAAAATGATRTTTGGTTTCCCTAGGTCAAACTTACGCTTGGTAGACAACGCACTCTATGTAATTGCTACTCCCTCCGTCCCAAAATAAATCCGGGGTTTCTAAATATACTTGTCCCAAATTAAATTCGAAATTGGCTCTCCACAACTTAATGAACAACAACTAAAGCTAGATTGAGTTCCCTAAAGCAAAAGAATCCATAGTTCTACGCTCCAAAGACTATATAGCAATTCAATCATAGCAAACGGAATCAAAATGTAACCCTCTAGCCAACCAAAGGCAAAGAATTCAACCCAAAATTATACAAAAACTGCTACTAATAAAGCTCTTATTGAGAATTTTTTGGAGTTGAATCACAAGACATTGTTGGAATTGAACAGAAAGGATGTCAATGGACGTCACTCCACCAATATTGCTTAGAGAATGACAAAAATCAATACCACTGGAGCAATTCCAAAAAGGGCAAAAAAATTTCACTTTCAATGCTTGATTTCAACATGCACAACTTAATTGTTGACTTCCATTCTTTCACACCTAATGGGACTTAATAGAATCTACAATAACTACATGAGCTCCTAAATATAGGAACAACTCATGTGCTAATTTAGCCATTTTCAAGAAGACCTAGATTTATTTCGGGACGGAGGTAGTACATGAGAACCACCCATGAATAACCTTATAAGATGCATTTGAAATATTTATGAAAGTACATAGCTCCTAAAAATTGACATACCAAAATCACATACAACTCCTTGGTTTAAGTAGCATACAATACTATGGGGCCACACTACTTATTATTTTATTTATCAAACATGTATGAAGTTCTTCACTGATTTAGTGACATAAAATATAGCCTCACTTGAACTATATTTTTACTCTATTATTGATTGAATTATCCTCTTCAAATCTGAAATCCTATGACCATTAGGCTTTAATTAAAGTTTTTTATGAAATCAATTTTGAAGTGTCTTCATAACCTTTTATTGAAAATGGCTTAAAATCCAAAAGTCATATCTAATCCTCTAACCTTGAGTGAATTACGTAAATCACCTCTGTAAATCACCTCTTTAAGTTTGTAGTCATTGAAGGGTTAAGGATAAAGTTCTTCCTTTTGGACCCTTTAAAGCCTAAAAGTTGTTTTCAAAATCAACCACAAAACCACCCCTTCYTTTAGTTTATCCCTTAAATCACTTCCTTAAATTTGGAGTCCCCTAATTGAATACTGTAAAAAAATAAAAAAATATGAAACCCAAACGCTTTTGAAGTTCATGAAAGAGTGTCTTCCTTTTAAACCAATTTGATGAAACTCAGGTAAATAACATATTTGTACTCAAAAAGAAAAATTCAGAGTTTCAGACTTGAAAGGGTTAACGATAAGTTCCGGTTTCTGCTCCTGGAGTTTCCCACATGAGAGGGAGATGCCCTTAACCAGAGTCTCCTTCCAGGAATGGTCATTCTCTTCTGTCAATGTTGCGCAAGCTCATTCTCCGTGTTCTCCTACTCCCTAGAATCACGTCGCCTATTTCGCACCTACAATTCTCAAATTCATTTCATCTTTTGAATCGAAGTAAAGCATGTTGTTTCTGTAAAGATTGCATTAAGAATTCCCGTGGTTGAGGACTTGCAGCAGATCCTTGACATGTACGAGGTCAGATGGTCGAAGTTGGATTCTCTTTGCAGACTCCGAACGTTTGTAGCGAAGGTTTGTAGAAAGTTTGTAGCATTTTTGATTGCAGAAATTTCACACATTTAGCCTCCACTCACTTTCTTTCAAGAGATTGCCTGCGTTGCGTTTAATACTTGGAGCAGTAGCCGTTGCGACAATCAAAAACGACAACCACGGCATCAGATGTGTGAGGTTTGCGGTAGCCGTGGTGTGGATTCCATATTCTGTTTTTTCAGCAAACCAAGAAGAAGCTGGAATAAACCCTAATGCGGGTTTCGTGATCTTGGGAGTCCAAGCCTCCTCGATTTTGACATTCTTGGAGTGTTTTTACTTTAAAAAAMWTTTCAAGATGTCAAGGTGTTMAACCTATGGCGTGCATTTTAGTKRTATCTCATGAGAAGAAGCAGGCAGGTATGGCGTCCTTCCTCGTGACGCATAACTAGCTACAATCTCGATTAGACTCGAGAGGGAGACGGTCGAAGCGTCGTTAGGTTTTGATTGTGCTAGATGGAGGGTGAGCGGGATGCAACTCTGACACCGGATGAGATGGACGATTCTGTGCGCGAGAAGCTGTCTGTATCCCCCAAGGCGAAGCGGATTGCCAGCCCCCGTTGGTCCAAACACGAAACCCTAGTCATGATCGAAGCGAAGCGGAAGCACGAGCTGGAGCTTCAGAAGACGAATGGCYTCAAAGGCAGACCACAGCAGCTCACTGACTTCAACAAGTGGGACCTCGTGTCCTCTTCGTGTCGTGCTGTAGGGATTGATCGTGATGGGAAGATGTGTCGGAAGAGATGGTTCAACCTCCTCACGGAATTCAAGAAGATTCGCGACTGGTGCAAAACCAACCGAGTGGAGGAATTTTGGACCATGTCGGGAGACGAGAGGCGAGAGAAGAAATTGCCAACGGGGTTTGATCAAGAGGTTTATCAGGCGATGGAGTTTTTTGACAATCCTGGGGGTTTRTTGCTGGAGGGGGGGACGCGTGGGACTACTGSAACAGATGATGGACTGTTYTCGGAAATTGATCAGGATGTGCAACCGGTGGAGGATTTTCAGCAGCTGGAGAATGGGGGGATGCCTCTACAAGCAAGGCCTGCGGATCATGGGACTACCGGGAATGGGATCAGATTACCCCCTGTGGCGCCCAAACCGCTGCTTCTCACTGGTATATGCTTGTGGAACCTATCAAAATCTTGCCTTTTTGTATTGAACGTCTGGTATGAATGATTCTTTGCAACGAGAGGTGGTATGGAATGTCTAGAGCCACATCAAGAACCGTTTAAATGGATGTACTGCCAGCGGGAGGGGTCCACTGAGGTTSATAGCGAAACTAGGCTACTCATATTGCAACAGTTATTGCAAAATAGGTTATATTTCATCCACCACTCTGCTCGAGGTCTTTACCCCAAGTGGCTGTCTTTATTAGAAGGTGAAGGGTGCACATTTTTCTGATTCAGCTAACCAGATTCGTAAACAGTATGAGAAATTCTCGGGATATACAGGGATTGTGCAATTGTGTGAAATGGGAGGTGGGAGTGTGGTCTCTTCGATCATGAATGTCTGTATTGCCAAGAAAGAGACAATTTTCTGATTCATCTTGTTCGGCAGGAGTGGCACCAGCACGACCAAAGAATCTGAAGAAACGGAAGCATCCAATTGCACCGATTCATGAAGAAGCCGAACCAAAAGATCCTTACATTTCCATGTTAGAAACCACCAGCAGAACCYTACAAGCCGCCTTCACGGAGAGTGTGCAAGCCCAGATTAAGATGTACAGTCGCACTGTGCATGCTCAGATCGAGGCCCAGAAGCAAGAGAATGAGCTAGAGAGAGCCTTGCGCAAGGAACAGGGCGATAAGCTGATTGGAGTTTTGACCACATTAGTTGAAACGTTGTCTAAAATTGCTGAGAAATTGTAATGGATAGCATCTGGCAGCCAGGGAACTGATGAGATTTACATCTCCTGAGGATTTCACCTTGAGAATGGTCGCTCCATACAAAGATACGAGAGCCCGGGACCGGKATACACAGAGGATGATGCCAAGAAAGGGAGCGAGGAGGGCAAGAAGTGGCACTTGTGCCAAGGTTTGCAGTATTCGARAGAATCTCCTCCTTCACAGGTGCAACAATCCTCTGTTGACATTTCTCACTGTTTCTTCTCAGCAGGAACCAAGCCCGTCTCTATTACCAATGCTGGTGTGATTTGTAGGGTTGCAGTAATTGCTGCAAAATCTAACCATGTGAGCTGGAGCCGCAGTGAAGAGAAGAGCAGGGGTTTGCTATTTCTCGTGTGGAAGAATGCAGTGCCATGAAGCAGACTTGGTGGGGGACATCAGAACTCCCGCTTCTCAAGTTTCTTGGCACAATTTAGAGTCAAAACCTGGGGTGYMCTSTATTGGAYACRTAGTAAAGGTACCAGTATCCWCCAGATTTGGGAGCAGCTTRTGGAGCACAAAGGGAAGATGACCTAGGATGTTGAGTTTTTTTAATCAAACTCTGATCTCCAGTTAATGATTTCTGCTTGTGCCTTTCGTAGTGAGAAGGCTCTGGGTATTACATTCGGGCATAATTGTCAAGGTATCGGGCCTCAATYGACACCCATCAGACTGTTTCATGTAACATATAGGTTAGGATGTTAGCACTCTCGTGATCAAATTATTACGTGCAGTATGACGACTTTGCTCGACTGGGCTAAACTACTCTGTACAGCTAWTTGAAGTAGAACCGATTTGCACAACGCATGTCCCTTTTGATTTTCTTGCCAAATCTGCAGATGAGACGATGGTTGCCTGATCATGGTGTCTGACTTTCAATTCATTCCTCTCATTCTGCATTCTGCCWTCTGCCAAGTGTGAATAATGAAATGCTCAGTTCTCTGATTTATAAGTTTGGGTTTAGGACATCTCAAAACTGAAGCTTACTTTCGTTTGTAAATAGATTAGCCTGTATTGGGTATATTGGGTACCCCCATAATTGAGTTATGYCTTGAAACTGCACCCTAAAAGGAGCCCCCAAATGGTGTAAATATGTATTGAATGTTGCACCACCATGCATTTTCAGTTATTGAAAGAAGTATTGGCTGGTTTGGGACCAGCCCTTTTTGTTTTTTCAAAAAGTGCCAAGATGGTCATCACTTAAAATTTGGTGAAGCATTTTATTTCTTCGTAAATCTATCTTTTATACCATAAAACACTTTTCAATCAAATTCATACACTTTTTCACCCAAATTTGACAATTTCATCCATATTTTAAATTGGATTGAAACTTTTCTGGCGAAAAAAAGATTTTCATTATGAAATGGTGCTTTCTGGCTCCATTTCGCCCAAAAAAAGAAGGCTATTTGGGACATGTGACGGCCTGTAAACTCACAGAAAAATATGATACAAATACCAAGAAGATTTAATTAGGCGTACAGGCTTGTCAGAGAGTAAAGATTAGACAATACAGTAAAACCTCTCTTACATGCTCCTCTCTAAGCCAATAAACCTCTATAAAACAATAGGCCCGCGCAGTCCCGACTTTGGGATTAAAAACTACTACAGGCCCACGCAGATTTAATTAGGCGTACAGGCTTGTCAGAGAGTAAAGATTAGACAATACAGTAGAACCTCTCTTACATGCTCCCCTCTCTTACATGCTCCTCTCTAAGCCAATAAACCTCTATAAAACAATAGGCCCGCGCAGTCCCGACTTTGGGATTAAAAACTACTACAGGCCCATGCAGTAAAGATTAGAGAATACAATAGAACCTCTCTTACATGCTCCTCTCTAAGCCAATAAACCTCTGTAAAACAATAGGCCCGCACAATCTCGACTTTGGGATTAAAAAACTACTATTGTATAGTTGCAATTGATGAGAGACTGACTTTTGAATTAAAAAATAATATTGTACAATATTAGTCATGTAGTGGTGGACCTACAGCCTGTTAAAAGAAGATAAGAAAGAGTATTGATCTATTATTTATGCCTCGACTATAAATGTGCATACCCTCACTTAAGCACTAAACCTCTCTAAGCCAATTGTGTCAGGCGGTCCAGGACCTACAGAGTTAGAGAAGTTCTACTGTATATGTAGCCTCATTAAATCAACATGTTATCATATTAAAACCACATGTGATTATAGCGCGTGTCAAATCAGTGATCATGTTCATGAATGTTATTCAATCCTTGTATTATTATGTTAAATCTTCATGTTAAGTTATGTCACAAAACACAAGGACATAAAATAATGGGTTTAGAAGCTTACACATTTTTTAATATGATAATAACATGATTGCACCTCCATGCCTTTTACTTTTGACAGCTTGGGAGGGGGAGCTTTTGAATGTAAACACTCTTTCTCAATGTTGCTTATGAGTGATTTCAAGCACTCTATTTTCAAAATTTTGTATCTTTACTTTGTTTTCATTTTTGTCAAAACCAACAAAATTATTGTGCATTGCTTCCTTCCCTACACATGTCTTTGCTCTCTTAAATTTACTATTTAGTAATTAGCCTTTGAATTATCCATAGCCCAATTTGTGGTGTTTTTGGGTATACACAAAATAACTTCATTTTTACTTGATTGTGGCAACGGCACAAGGCATTTTAGTTTGTAACTAATTCACAATGCTTCCAACGTTATGGAATCACTTGCATTTTGATTCATATTCTTTCACCAACGTATGAACCTTGTAAAGATGAGGCTGGTCATTGTGGAAATCATCCTATTTGAAACAATGTGAATCATCTACTTAAAAAGAAATCAAAAGTACTCATTAGAGGTCAATCTAGTGTGCAAGACTTCTCCCTTTCTGCACAAAATTTTAAAGATGAACAATCACACTTTTGCCTTCGGTACAAGAATTCTCTATCATCCATCAGACACTAAGTGTCTTTAGTGGCCTTAGGGTTTTTTAGGTGTTGTTCATGTTTAGAGTATATTGGTTAAGCCTTAAAGGACCATTTGTTCCTTCGTGGGACATGGTAGATTTTGGGCATGTGAATACAATCTCAATTTTTGTCCTCATTTTTTGAAACTTTTTTTGAAGATAGAAGAACTAATTAACTTCACGAGAATACAATTTTTTTAATCAGTGCCCAAGAACAAAAGTTATGCCCAAAACAACTCAACACAGGGGAGAGGGGGCAACAAAAAAAAGTTTAAAAAATTTGAATGTTTTTTTTCAAATTTTTTTTCTCATATTTAATATTTTTGTCTACGTGAAAAGCATTGATTCATTCCATTTGGATTTGTTATGAGAAAGTTATGGGCAATCTTGTTTTCCGGGCAACTAGAGAATCTTCTTGAAAAAATAACTTGTAGGATTCATTTCTGAATGCAATTTTTACAATTTTAAGACAAAAAAAGTTCCACATGGTCTAGTTTGAATGCTAGAACAATCTCACCATTGGGATTAGTGCATTTTAATTCCACCTTAGAGATATTAATTTTTTTAACTTTTTATTCTGCTAGATTCTCAACACAATTTTTCCACTATAAAGATTTAAAGCTCAAATCTCTATAGTGAAAAAAATAAAAGTTAAGATTAGTCCAGCAATGTGTTGCAAAACTTGTTTTTTTCACTTTAAACGYAGATATCTTGCAATCTATGGGTCCAAAAATTCTGAAATTTTTTCCACACATCCTCATACTAGTTAGGTATAAGATCCTTTGGCTAGATGTGCAGAAAAAACAAATTCTAATTTTTTTTACTCTTTGCTATAGAAATGACATTTTTGAGTATTTTTTCAGAGAAAAAAGGCATTGGTCCTTTAGGGGTTAATATGTTATAGAGCTTATTTGTGCGGTTTAGATGTGACGTAGTTATGATAGAACCACCCATAGTTGGCCACTTAAGCAATTTCATGCATGTTTTGGAGCAGTATAAGACAATGCAAAAAAAATCCATGTAGGAAGATAGAAATAACAGAGATTGTCATTTTTTCGTGATTTTTTTCCTCGAATTCGAATTACTACAAGTTTTGGAAGTCAAAAGTTGGCCTAAATCCATCACCAATAAGGTAGGTACACCCAAAAGTGCCACTTATTGGTACTACGCCTAGTTACTATTATTTAGCCGTTCACATTTTCATATAGTCTTGTTGGCAAATGAAAGCACAATCCAATTCACCAAAAAATGTAGCATTTGGATACAATATGCAAAATTTATTAAGGGTAAAAGTTTGTTTCTGAAAGTGCCATCTATAGTCTGTGAACATGCCTGATTTTGGAAATATACACAGACTATAGATGGTGCTCTAAGGTGAGCTGCGCTTTTGGGTGTACCCACCTTCTATAGAATCTTCTAATTCCAACCATTCAAGAACTACTCTCCCGCTCACTACTTTAAGACACATGTCATTAACTTATTAGTTCCAATCTGGAAAAGGAGTGAAAAACACATTCCAAGCTTTGGTTGGAAATCTGTTCCAACCTTGGTTCAAAATAACTTAGCTACATGTACAGGTTTGTACAGGTTGGATATGGATCCCTCGTTGGCAATGGCTGGCCCTACCATGCCTTAGCATTTGCCATTGCAGACATTCAAGATGCATAAACAACTACCACGTGGCTTATGAAGCCCACAACATATGACGTTGCCTTCAAATTTTTTTATACTTTTACCACCCCACTTTCTTGAGTTTCTAGCAAATGAAAGAAAATTCCGTAATTGCAAGGAAGACACTTGAAGGTTGTTTTCGCAATTCCTTGCGAGTACAGTTCGCATCGAGAACTTCATCTCGTTTAGCGTATACCCACAATGAGATTTCTCCATGAGGCGTATGTGTGGATTACAACGCTTGGTCTCCTTGTACTGCAAAGCAATTTTTCGAAGGTGCTAGTCCTAGAGTATTCAAGCTTTTTGAAATTCCATTCCTGCAACTTTCGTTTTCGTGAGGGTGGCAATTGGAAAATCATGTCGCAGCAGGGTCATTTAGCTGGACAGGGACGCACGACAACAGGATCCAAGAGTTCACTGCGCAGTCGATTCTTGCGAAGGTTAAGAAAACCAGCTGATAAAGAGCTTGAGGAGGTTGTGAGTAATCCGAACTCATTCACACTTGGTCCCGTCGACGAGAGAGCGAAGCCCGAGCATCTGGTCGTACTTGTGAACGGAATTGCTGGAAGGTGGGAAAACAAACCCTAATCACTACTCGTACTATAGTCATAGTGTTGGGAGTTACAGTCCAAGAGTCTCGTGACTCTGCTGTTACAATTTGATGTGCCGCACAGTAGACTCTAAGCATTGCTCTGAGTGTTTGAGTCTGTTGTCATTCACAAGACTTAGCTGACTTTGGGACCAAATTTTCTGAGTGGATGCAGTGCACTGAATTGGGAATATGCTGCTGAGCAATTCAAGAAGAGGCTCGGTGACAGAGTAGTTGTCCACTGTTCGTTACTTCTCCCGTCCTTTGTTCTTCACTGTTGTTTCTCCAGGTAGCGATTATAGTTGTAGATTTTTCATAGTAGCAGTACTCTAATGGGCTCTGTTTAGGTYATGTGGCCCTAACTGGGGAAAGATCTTGACTCAGACGGGTTTTGATTTTGTTACTGAATAGCCTAGGTTTTGTTTATTTAGGGTTTGATTTTGAACTTTTCTCAGGTAGTGCTTCGAATTCCTTTTGGAAAACCCTCCATGGCGTTGACACCATGGGGATTCGTCTCGCTGAGGAGGTGAGTGGTCTCTAYTTTCCTGTCTATTTGTAGTAGAAGAAGACCTTTTGCAGGGGTATTTCCMGTTTAGCAATCGGATCAGTTTTTTGCTTAGAGTATGAGGTTAAGAATTCAGGATCTCTATTGTTTGGTGCTCTGATTCTCTCCAATTGCAAATTTTAGGTCATGAAGGAGGTTGAGAATAATCGTGGCGTGACCAAAATATCCTTCGTGGGCCACTCGCTTGGGGGTTTGGTTTCACGATATGCCATTGGRCTGTTGTACGCTCCAGCAGGTGACAAATTTTTAGTGCATTCAATTCCTGTAGCTAATTATGTCTTGGAATTACTGTGTGTGTATGAGGTCTTGTTTTCTGAAGGTACGCCTGTCTGTAGGAGAACTCAGCCTTCTGGAAAAGCGGTCCTCCACCGCTGATTTTGAAGCTGGAGGCAGTGGAAGTGATCAGAATCCAGTTAAGAAGGCTATCACTCACAAGGGCACCATTGCAGGGCTGGAACCGATGAAYTTTATAACTCTAGCTACACCTCATCTAGGGTGCAGAGACCATCGGCAAGTGAGAATATTCCTTTCGTATTTGTGTTTACTGTAGATACTATATGCTCCAATACAAGTGAAGTATTTGGAAAATCTTTTGARCAAGGCAATCATATGCTTCGGATTCGTAGCCTTTATGCATGAGTACTAAGGAGAGGTACTAACCCCTGCTGCTGTTCTGCAGTTGCCCTTCTTGTGTGGGCTGTATCCTTTTGAGAAGGTAGCTCCTTTTGTCTCACATTGGTGTATTGGAAAAACTGGAAGACACTTGTTCCTGACTGATGGTAAAGAGCATGATCCTCTGCTGAAGCGGATGGTCAGAGATTGTGACGACCTTAAATTCTTGTGAGATATTCCTTCCTTTTATCTGATGTTCACAATCAAGTCCGAATATTTAGAATGTATTTATTATCTGGATTTATTCTTGAAATTGGACAACTCAACGCACTCAGCTCTCAATAATGATACTGCTTCGGGGGACAAATGGGCTTTTATTTGCRTTCTCACTCGTGTTCACAACTCGACATGGAGAATTTGTCCAATCAGATTTGTTCACAACACGACACTGTTTCAGGATATACAGGGAATGTGGAATTTACGAGTGTCTTATTAGAGAAGGCTGAGTGGAATGGAGTGGCTTACCTGAGCTTATATAATTGCATAATTCTGGTTTGTCTCAATTGAAGTTGGTATTATATTTTGTGGTCGTGCAGATCAGCCTTGGGATCCTTTGAGAAYCGGACAGCGTATGCAAATGTTCGCTGCGATCGTATCATTTATCTAGATTGGTTATTGAAAAATGGYTTGATTTTGATTCCGGCAGATCTATGCGAAGTGGCTTTCGGCCTATTTCTGATTTGGGGCTTGTAGACTTGGGGTCGGTCTTTTTTGAGTATCAAATTTTTAGCGGTAACGATTAGCCGGAACTAGTAGTCCTACTCTCTATGTCATCAAGGGCTTCAAGTTTCATGCAGTCCAGCATCATTCCTTTGGAATGCGGCAGATGGCCTTAACTACATTTATAGTCATGGTTGGCTGGCGCACTGCTTCAATTCGGAAAAAGGGAGAAATTCCGGAGGTATGTTACAATTGTTACGTAGCCTTTTCAGGTTGACATCCTTGCTGTTTCATTGTAAGCTTCATATTACGTTCAAATTGATGTGACTGTTCATTTCTAACAGCCTCTAAGCAAAGGGATTGACTCGAAGTATCCACATATTGTTCGTGAGGAAGATGCTAGCGAACCCGTTCCTGCTCCAACTGGTATAACCAAAGGTGAGCATTTCGAGCCTACTAATGCCATCACTTGGTGATACATTAGGCACAATATGTCATTTCTAGAGTGAGCTATGGAATGGTCAGATTTGTTAAGGCCTGAAGAAWGCTTAGTGATTCGCTGTAGGGAAGTGATTACATTCATGACTTCGACAAYGATCCTTACTGCAATATTCTTGCCTGCATTCGGACCTTTCCATGGAAGGACCACCCTAGGACCTGAATTTATTGTCTTTTTTTTGCATGACCTTAGAAAGRGGCATTTTCCAACTTGTGTATTGACAGATGTAATGGTAGCTGGCCTTCAACAAGTTTCGTGGCGGAGAGTTGATGTTAATTTCTCGAATGCTAAGCCTTAYTTATCGGCTCACGATTTAATTCAGGTATTGAAATCACTGTAAATCTTAGATCGGTGACGGAACACATAGCGACTGCAATCCAGCATCATGAGCAAGTGCATTTGGACTCATGCATAGCAGAAGTGGATGTGTGCTATTTCCTAAGTAGCGGTTCATGAGCTTTGAATCTGATAATTATCAAGGGGGGTTGGTTTTTGCAGGTCAGGCTTTACCCCTCACACAAAGACGGAGAAGATGTCATCGACCACATTCTTGACAAGCATTTTTAGTTCTACAAAGCAGCGGGACATGGACCAATCCTGTCACGTAAGGATTATATTGCTATTCAATCATTTAGAGTTTTCACTACAGTAGGTATTAGCAGCTTTCTAGTGTGTCAAATTAGTTTCAGCACATCAGTAAGCGAGCCACTGAGGACTCATCTGAAATTGAATCAACAAATCAACTTGACAGTCTGAAGAGGAGATAGAAGAAATGGTAGGCTAATTTACTCACGAGTGAGGGCAAATTAATTGTAAATATATTCATATGTAAGGCAGTCTAGTTAGCAGATGGAACACATGTTTTGTTTTCTCTTACTACTCTGAAATTGGTAAGTTTATCCGCTGCATTCATACACCCAAAGTATATCCGTAGAGCGACGGGTCTATGGTCGTGTTGGAATGGATGACATGGATTAGTGCCTGTGAACCTACCTACCCGATTCTCGGCGGGCAGCCTCGTAAATGGGTGGTGCAGTAGTCAGTATCACCCTCGTTTTGGCTGAAAGTCAATGTTCAAGAAAGAACGATTAGTGTCCTAAAAACGTCCTTGACGAAGGGTGCTACCTCTGGATCCTAAAACCCTCTGCGCAGGTACAAAGATTTAGAACATAAAAAGTAGTCCAGCTCATTTCAATAGAGTCTATCTCCTGAAAAGAACCACGAAGAAGCGTAAATGTAATTCTGTAGGGTAGAGAGACCTGATGATGCGAAACAATGCGACACAAGTTGTCTTCAAACTCAGGGAGGGGAACGTGTTGGGCATGCGAAAAGCACCGTCGTTGGCTCCAAAAGAGACCACTACAGGCTCTGGTTGGTCTTCTGCATCCTGTTGTTGGTAAGCATACTCTTCACTTGAATGCTCAACTGAAAAATCCATTCCGTAAGATAATCAAATTCGAAAGGGCTTTCCATATCCTCATCCAAAGCAGAGATTCACATTCAGCAGCATACTTCATCCTCTACACAATTAGGTTATATYTGCTGCACCCCATCCGCCCTSGCAGAAAGAGTACTCCGTCATGGAGGCTCCGTAGAGCACAAATCGGGGGCCTAGCATGAGGAGCCATGACCGCTTTACTCGCAAATCCTCCAAGCTCGCGCGAAAACCTAAAGATCTAGACACAAGGCCAAAACACTCATTCACTTGGGGAGTTTCAAATTCCTTTGAAAGCTCAACGAAAGTCAGTCTGAGGTGTCAAGGAAAAGCAGATTAGTCCCAAGGCCTTTCAAATTTAAGACTACTCGCCTTCCCATTCATGTCAATGGTGCATTAAGTTAGAGCATCCCCACACATTGACTCAACAAACAAACAGGGCCAGGGTGGATTGAAGTGGCTTTGTATTTGCTCGGGCCCGGTGTTGTGATTGTCCCCCACTCCAACACAGGCTAGCAGTACGGGGAATCGGATTTTCCCAAATTCCAAGGTGCCACCTCATGCGCAAGGACAAGGCAAAAGACTTTTCTATTCACAAGTGCCTCGAAACTTGAAATAAAAGACAAAAGATAATCATACTGAGTCACAAAGAAGACTCTCCATTTGGCCGGGTCTTCATCACACTTGGCCCGGCCCGGCCACTTATTTTGCTTTGTTGAGTGTGCCATGGGGCAATTAAAATGGCCCGGCTTGGCCAAATTCCCAATTTGCACCATTGGCCAAGCAGTTGTGGGGATGGCCAGGGTGAATTGACCCCCTCATAACCCTTTTTTTATTCCTGGGGAAAACAATGGAATTCTTTTATCTGCCACGTATGACAAAATTTGCAAATTCTGAATTCATTTTTGCAATTGAAGGCCCCAAGTTAGCTATGGGAGGTGATGAAATACAAAATTGWCGTGGCACAAAATAGGGGGCAATTTTTACATTCACCTTGTGACAAGGACAATGACGGGGTCAGTTCACCCTGGCCCTGTGGAGATGCTCTTAATCCTTGAGAGCCACAACACCTCAAATATGGCCTCTCCAAATTGAGAGATTTCCTTATTGGACTATTATAATCTTTTCTACAATATAGTCAAAGGACATGTTCCTTTTCGTCTATCTCCAAGACTTGTCTCCACTACCAATTGCTACAATCAATTTATGTAAATCCCTCTTTAGATAATAGTTCGATTGCAATGAGCTACATGCTCAAGGGTTAATTCAGTCTCCCTGGATTTACCCACCAATGTCCAAGAAGAACCGGCGGCTAGTTCAAAGTTAGCCGGTGGATTTGGCCAAAAACCCGGTTGCACTTTAGAAACATCGGCCAAAATCGGTAATAAAGACTAAATTTTTTTATTTTGTATGATAAATAGAAGAAATAACCGGACATTATGTTTTGGAGTTGAAGGAAATTGGCCAGTAAGAGTAAAAAATCTTCCCGAACACTGTTACCCACTGGACGTGGTAGCGTACGGTCCAGTCACCTCTGCACAGTACAGTACAGAACTGTAGCGTTGCTGACTTTCGTTGGTCAAGTTGTTAGAGCACGTTAGGTTTCAGTCTGCGGCTTCCGTCTGTGGGGTTTCTTTCTTGCCCTTTCGCGTTTGGCCGCCCTCCGTTTGGCCTCCTTGGTTGCATCCGCGTTCTCTGATTTAGCTTTCTTTGCCTTGTTTCGTCAAAGTGAGACGCGGTGAGGAATTTTTATGTCCCGTGTCGAAACTGATAGTGGTCGGGAGTTTAGAGAATGCCGAGCTTGCGTAGGAGGCGGCAGAAGAAAAGTGATGTTCGAAGCTTTGCTTAATGTTTCTGTGTTCTATAAGTACTACCCAACTGGAATTTTTCTAACTGGCTCACGGTAATCAGTGAAATTTTTGTACTAAACAACTGGAAGAAGTAGCAGATATTCTCTCACTGTGTCGTTGCTGTTCTGATGACTCAGGGTTTAGGGTTTGATCCAATTGTTGATTCTCTCGTTTTGTTTGTTCAGGTTTATATTGACCGCAGTATCCCATTTCTACTACAAACCAGTCGAGAATCTAGGAAATGTGTTCAAGACTCTGATTCATGTTGTGTTGACCCCCTCTTCGTATGTGAGTTGGGAACTTTATAGGTAGCCTCCTCTTCGCTGCTCTTATGTCGTTTTCCTTCATGTATGATATTTCCAGTTGTAAAAGTTTCAATCTTTTTACTTGGCGCTTCAGTAGAACATAGAATCAAGGTTTGTGTAGTCGATATATTCTGCCATATATTGTTGCGTTCTTGAATCTTCTTCGTTGTCATCTGTTTTCAGCAGTTACTTGCTCTGCTTTGGGTTATTGTGAGGAGTTTGGCGCTTGCGTCGAAAGGGTAATAGAATTCAACCATAACAGACAAAGTAAGTCATCTCATCGTATGCGAAGYGGCTTTCTCAGTTCAAATATACATAAGCTTATGTGGATGATCCATTTGTTCAATCTCAGGTTTTTTTAATCTTTCCATCTTTTTTCTGTTTTGAAGATTTCATCAGCACCAGTTTGTGAGACCTGAGGAGCAATAACTGTGGATCTACACTCTGCCTCTAGCCAACTGTGAGGCACACCATGGAACGAGGTGGCGGCACCAAGGCTCCACGCACTGGTTGCAGCATTGTCAAGAGGTTGGATTCATATGCATGTCCTGGGTCCAGGTACATGAGAGCGATGTATTGGGGAGGGCGTTCTAAGGATGTAATCAATGCTATTTTTCTTCTTTGATTGTTTCTTGGTTATAGTTTATATTGAAGTGGTCGATTTGAGTGATCAGTTCASACTAGAAAGTGATGTCCTATTGACCTGTTTGTGTGGAGCTTTGCATATTTCTGGCAAGTAACAAGGTGCATCTGGGATTTGGTGTTGCCTTGTGGTGTGTAGGGGTGAGACCCTTCTTGAAAGTCAGCTCCCGATCATTACCCGATAAGTTGTGTAACTCGCGGCCAAACAAGTTTTAGGGACCAATTACAAAGCATGGATGGACTCGGTCCTTCCCTTCCATTACATGAAAATCGACCTGAGCCCAAGCATAAGATCTTCCTCAGCCACAGTGGCGTGCAGAAGAGCTTTGTGAAGCAATTGTGCAAGGATATTGAGAGATACGACCGATACCCTTTTTTTGACCAACTTCGGACAAGTTTATCCATTGGATGTGATTTTCCGAATGCAATCTTTGAAGCAATTGGGCAATGCCAGGTAGCAGTGGTGGTTCTGTCGGAGGACTTTTTTTCCAGGACGAAGTGGCCGATGTTGGAGTTGTCTGCTTTGGTGAAGAGGAAGAGTCATGATCCAGGTCTGATTATTATGCCGGTGTTCTTGGGCTTGACCCGCCAACAATGTCGTGAGAGAGAGAACCATGGTCGTTGGTATTTAGTGTGGCAGAGGTGGGCCAAGGAAGATCAAAGAATAATCCTTGAAGATTGGGTTGTTGTTTTCAAAGTGTTTGGATCCATCAATAGTGTTTCCTTGTGTGGTGGGGATGAAGTGAAGTGTCGAGAAGATATTGTGGATGCCATTTGTCAGGAAGTTCCACCAGAAACAAGGCGTGATGATTCTCATGTCCAAGGAAGATCTTGCATGTGCAAGGTATGTAATGTGTAGATTGGTTCTCAAGTTGTCCTTGGTAATAGATATAAAATGTGATTGTCATGTATACTTTGCCATTTGTTTGGGAGGGGAGCATTCTTGTTTTTCACATCTGTTGTTGTATACTTMTTGAAATATGTATGGCCACCATCTAAAATGCTCATGCTTTTCTTTATGAAGAGTCCCTTGTCCATGTCAATACTCTCTTGTATCATAATTGAGTTACCTCTATAGTAGGCCCTTGACCATGAAGCATAGTTCAAATAAAAATGGAAACTAGTCTCATTAAGCACTTCACATAGCTTTTGTTCATTGTAGACCTCCAATGTTAGCAAATGATTAGTCCTAGTTCTTAGATTGTTGTGCATGACAATCTTTGGTGATTGTCATTCTTGAGAAAGTGTAGGAGTCTTTGTTTTGTAAGCATTTGTAGTGGACTTTGTTGGAGAACTTGTTAGAATTCTATTCCCTTGACATCAAGCATTTTTTTGCCAGACTATTGATGAGAAGATTCAAGGCTTGGAGTTATCAAAATGTTATGAAGCTCGGATATTGGGACTATATGGAGTGGGAGGGATTGGAAAGAGCACATCGTGTATGACTTTGTGCAATCATTATTTTGAAGAGTTCCATGGTCGAGTTTGCCACGTTGAGTTTGGAGAATTGGATGAATTGCACATGCTACAAGAAATATTGAGGAGACTCATAGATACCAACATCAAGCAAATAGATAGATTGATCAAGGATGAGGTATGATGTCAATTCTAGCCTTGAGAAGGTGTTGAGTTTTATGAGCCTTTAAAGTTTGTTTTTGACTKAAATCCCTTTCTTATGTTGACCATATATACACATTTATGGTTACATAAATATAACAATTTTTATAGTATTGAAAATGTTTTGTTGTAATTGTTCATTGATCTTTACCATGGATGCATTTTTCATCATTGCAGTGCAAGCATAGATTGAAGGACATCAAGAACCAAAAGATTCTAGTGGCCCTAGACAATGTGTCCGAATCTCATGAAATAGTTGAGCGAGCCAAATTGATATTGAGAGCAGGTTTTGCAAAGAATAGCATTGTGATAGTGACAGCTCGTTCTCTTGAAGAATTGATGAATTTGAACCTTGAGGAGAGTGAGTGCATGGAGATGCCAGAGTTAATGGTGCATGATGCCATATCATTGTTTGTACGAGAGGTTGCATGTGACAAGTCTACTAGTGAGCATCTCATTCTACAATGTGTTGACCGATGCTATTTTCGCAAAGGAGATGGTACAAAGTCTCATTTTCATCCTTTGGCGTTGCGGGTATTGGGTGGACAACTTGGAAGTGATCCAAGCCAATGGCTTGAGAAGTTGGAAGAGATTGATGTGTTCAACCAATATCGAGAAAAGCATGAGAAGCGTCCCGTCTTCTCCATCTTGAGAAGAAGTTTTGATGCATTGAATGACGAAGACAAGGTCCTTTTTATGGATGTTGCACTTTTCGCAATTATTCCTACTAGTCGTTATTCCCGACACTATGACATCTACCAATGGTTGAGCATGATGCATGGGAAGAGTATGAGATCTCGGGTATGAAATTTGTGAAGTTATTTTATGTTTGAGTGCATTGTGTTGTCATTTTGATTTGGTAGGGTTTGTCTTTATAGAATTATGTGGCTTGGTGAATTTTTCAATGTCATTTATTGTATCATGTGCATAAGGATTTTGTTCAAACTCATGCCAACCAAGTATGGGTTTTTATAATGCAGTTGAATGGTTTGAAGCGTAAATCACTCATCCAGATAGTTGAAGAAAAGACAAGGGGAATCGGCATTCATGATCTTTGGCAAGAGTTTTGTGTCATGGAATCAAAGGTTGGAGAGTTGAAATCTCGGCGTTGGATCTATGGGGTGTGGAGTGGTTCCAATGATGCAAGTATTGGAGAGCCTGGCCTCTACACTGGTGTATGGAAGAAAGCGGAAAGAATATCATTGCAAGGGACAAATATAATGACTTGCAAGGTGACTTTGGATTTGAGTCGATGCTCAAGCCTTGTAGCATTGGACCTTGTAGATGTAAGAGTAGAGGGTAATGCATTGAACGTGAATGGTGCATGCAATCTGAAAAGTCTGCGAGTATCAACATATTCGTATTATGAAGTAAATGGATTGCGATTGTTGAGGCACCTACGTTTCCTAGAGTGGGTTGGCAAATTACCAATCAATATGGACTTTTTTGAAGAGATTGCAAGTCTAACCAACCTCCAAATGTTGGATTTACGAAATATACATGGTAACATCGGGAAAGTGCCGAATTTGAGCACCTTGAGTTTGTTACAATGGGTGCACTTGTCTTCCTTGTGTAAAGGCAACACCATAACTTGTACTTCAGCAATGACGAATTTACAACATCTTTGCCTACAAGGTTGTGAATCCTTACAAAGGTGTAATGGGGTAGGTGACTTGTTTGCCTTGGAAGAACTTGAAATCACTGCATGTCGAAACCTAGAAGAGCTACCCAATTTGCAAGGGCTCAAAAATCTCAAGATATTGGACGTATCGKGATGTCGCTCAATCCAAGAATTGTTGGGTGTAGGTGATTTGCATACTCTTTTGGAGCTTCGAGCATATGGATGTTTCAATCTTGGCGAGTTGCCAGACTTGAGCAAACTCACAAACTTGCATGTTCTTGATTTAGGATTGTGCTCAACGAACAAGGTGGTGATGGGACTTAGTGTTCTCATCAATTTACAAAAATGTATAATCTCCATCAATGGAATGGGAAAGTCTAGTGACCTACAGAAATTGACCAAATTGCAATCTCTCAAAGTTGTGGGATGGAGTCCTCAAGGATCATTGAGTATTGATAGCTTGGTGAATTTGAAGCATCTTTCTATTTCTAATTGCAAAGGTGTGGACATCTTGGATGGTCTATCAAAGGTATCAAGATTGTGCAAAATTGGTATAACCGGTTGTGAGTTCAAGGATGTGGCATGCTTAAGCAACTTGATTGGGTTGTGCGAGGTTTCTATATGGGGTTGTTGGTATTTGGAGAGACTTCTTGATATGCACAAGGCCATAGGGTTGGAGAGTCTTCGCATTGACTTTTGCATGAATCTTCGAGTGTGGGAAGGTTTGAGCAAAGCGAGGGCAATACCATTTGATGCAGATGGATTACATTTGAAATGTGGTGGCTTTTTTCCCAAGCTTCGATATTTATCTCTCTSAAGATTGGCAATCACAGTGTTACCTGATTTGAGCGACTTCCCCCAATTAATCCAGCTTTATATTAGTAATTGTCCAAGTTTAGTGAAGTTGACCAGTAGTGTGCCATTGACTAGGTTGCAAATTTTTGATATCAACAGGTGCGAGAGTTTAACAACCATCCCAAATCTAAGAGGTTGCAAGAATCTCAAATTTGTGGGCTTGCGGAGTTGTGGAGTGCAATTGAGTACACATGAGATTGAAGATCTTAGAACCATGTGCCCAGGAATGCGAATTGCAAACGAGTACTTCAACTTTAAATATTAATTCTTGCATTTTTTACTAGATTAAAAGCTTGAGCTCCCTTGTTTTGGCTTTTGAGGCATTGGATTATGAACATTATCTTTTATTTTTCATACCATGATATTTTATCTATTTGCATAATCATAGATCTATCCCAAGTTCTACTAGTAGAAAACAGGCTATAAATGACTGTCCTACATGACTGAAAATTGTTTACAATGACTACAAATGAGTCATTGTGGACACTTTTTAGTCATTGAGGATAGTTATTTAGGACATGTTTTTCTACTAGTGTTCTAATGTATTTGCTTTGTTAATTGTTAGTGGCAAACAATGTGAATTTGTATAATTATATTTGTATGTCATGAAATCTTTGAATTTCCATGTTGTACATTTGTGATGTTAATTGTAARGACATTCTAAATTTTGTTATGATGTTTTCATACTAGGAAACATGAAATAGTAAAGCCTAGTTATCAAAATAGTGAGTGCATGTTCATTTGTTCAAGTGGAAAATGTTGTAATGGACTAAGTGAGTGCATATAGAATCTTGTCATGGGAAGTATCCTATTGAGCCATAAAAGTGACAAAGACTACTAAGTGGAAGTAGCCTAAGCCATAGAAAAATGTGGACCTAAGTAAAGGCAATAATTGTCTCTCGATTTAGCAATTTTTATCAACGTTAAGTAAAGTAGGTAACAAAGCTGTTGGCCCCTTCCAACTAACACGTACCTTCTAATGGAAAGTCACTTCATTTTCAACCTTAAAAGGATTCTAAAGACTCAAAGTTTCCATGGATAACTTTATTGTTCAGTCTACATATAAAAAATGCAATCTATATAGCATTTTGATGAACAACCATGCTAGCACATGAGGATAGTGGCGTGAGCCTTGAATCGAAATGTATCTACGCATGTTCAACCATTTGAAGGTGTTTATAATCAGTAGACCTATAACTTAGGTACATTATAATATGATGAGAGTCTATAACATACATACTTATAGTACAAACACCTATAATAATAATAAAATATCCAAAATATAATATTGTCTCCTAGACTCATGGGCTTGTAGATTCTATAGTCTATACATATTTACATGCTAGCACCTTCTTTTTTCATTAGATGTTTTTGAGGCCTCCGAAAGAGTGTTTCAAGTTGTTCCTAGATTGATGTCCTTCATGTTTATTATACTGCACACCAACCACTCTTGCTCAAAATATTTAAATTATGAAAAGAAAAAAAATTTATATTCTTTTTTCAAAATTTTCAATATATATTGAAAAATAAATAAACTAAATAAACAAATGATTTTTTTTAGAGAAATATTTAAAAATTACTTTAGAAAATCAATTTATTAATATTATTTGGCATGGCAGTCTCTTAACCACGTTAGATTGTTTATGTGCTAGAGTTCCCAAAGCTCCCAAGAAGTTTACTTAGTGTAAGAACTCGTAGTCAAAATCATTTAATGATGATTACATTGGTCATAGAAAGCATCATCTTTCCAAGATTAACTAAGCGAAGAATCTCCAATTCGACTTTGAGTCTTTGACCTTTGAAAGATGGGTCCATGACCATTGACATTACGTGAGATTTAAAAGCATCAAAAGACCACAAGTTATCTTGAGTTCCCAAGGTCTAGGAACTTGCCACAGTAGCAATCTGACGTTATCGGCAAAGTGCTACGTTACATAATATTAATTTATTAATTAATTGATTGATTTTTAATTGATTTTTTGGAAAAAAAAATTCTTAAAATCATTTTTTAGTTCTTTTTTAATAATTTTGGAAAAAAATTGAAAATAAAATATTTTTTATTTTAGCTTTTTTAATCAAAAGATTCTTGTTGCAACAATTGCTCTGCAATTTATGGATAGCAAGGGGAACAACCGTCAAATGGACCTCCTATAGTCCTATGCCTTCAAATCTCATGTAATGAGTTCAAAGCTTCAATTTCCATCACTTTGTTTGTTGCCATTTTGCAATTAAATATGAATTAAAAAAATCTATTTATTTTTTTAGAGATGAATTCATATGTTTGTTTCAAGTTATTAAACATTCAAATTTGGGGTCAACAATTTGAAATTATTGTAATTTTTTAAGAAGAAATGAAAAATATTCATATCAATATGCAATATACTCAAAAAATCTAAAATTTTCACCATAGATGTATATTATAGTGCATAATATCATAGTATAAACCAAAGTTACTATGTCACTCTAATATTATAGAATCCTAAAACCATGCTTATAGATTCAAAATTCATATTGCAATAATATACTGATATCTACAAATTGTTCAAATTTCCAATTGCCGTAAAAAGTGGACTTGATAAGCTTCATTTCATTAATTGAACTCAAATTCAAAAATATCAATTTGATGGCTAAAATTCACATCAAGAGTTAGCAACAAAAAATGGCCAAAACATTTTATTGATTACAATGATTTGTKATTTGTGGATTAACATCATCTTTTTATTTATCATAAAAGTCAATAATACCATAATGAAGGAATTTGCAATACTATTCTTAAACAACTTCTTTTTTTAAATGGGTGAAAGATCTTCTTTTTTTCCATCCTATAATCTTAGGTGAAGGTATCCAAAGGATGTTTTGTGTCCTCAACAATGTTTTAGGATTCCAAAAAGGCCATGTATATAGAGGAATGTGCGCTTTAACCTCATATTTTTTTGGTGATCCAATTTTTTGATTTGACATAAGAAAAGAGGATTGAAAGACTTCAAATCAATTTTGCAATTTTAAGACCCTCATCATCAAACATTATAGTCTTTCAATCTATAAGCGATAATGTTGTGTTTTCTTTTCCTATGTGATCTTTAACATGTCTAGATTGAATTTGAATGGTTACAATTCAGAAAAATTAATGCAACATACCAAAATGTTGAATTTTCGTTCAATGTAATGCAAATTCGTAGAAGCTCTCTAAAAAGGCCTTGGGCATTTAGGGGTTCAACTAGGAATGGCAATCCAATAACTACTGTAAGCTAAGGACAATCTTATTATGCTTACTGTGACTAACCTTAAACCCTATAGGATGTGGCGACCATGCCTGGGCCTCGGCTTCCAGTATGTCACATTTTTGTGATGGTTCCCTCACGTATTGGGCAAAACACGAAATTATAAACACCTTGACAAAGTTGTGGAACAAATTTTGAGATTAAAAAATAAATAAAGGGGTAAAAACTATGCCTAGGCAAAGACCATATTATACGTATTCTAAGTGGATACACCTATTTTTTCTCTACACTACACTAAAGTGAAAATATCTTAAAAAAAACTATAGAGCAAGCTATGCATATAGATCAATCCCATCTAATGTTCTGGCCCTAGCAAATCAATTTTTCATGCCCAAAATTTAAATTGTACAGAGAATTTGTAACGTATCCACATCGTATTTTACTAGCTAACATCCTAAAGGGGTTAACTATAGGGCGTTCTCATGCCATTTAAACAATGGAAGTTGATCTAGAGTAAGTAGCCTAAATGTGGGCCAGGGTGAATTGACCCCCTCATTGCCCCTATGACAAGGTAAATGTAAAAATTGCCCCCTATTTTGTGCCATGTCAATTTTGTATTTTTTCACCCCCACTACACCTCCACTAGCGAATTTGGGGCCTCTGTTTCCAAATCTGAATTCAGAATTTGAAAATTTTGCCATACTTGGCAAGTAAAAGAATTCCAAAGTATTCACTAGGGGTAAAAAAAAGGAGCAATGAGGGGGTCAGTTCACCCTGGCCCTAACAAAACGGATTGACTCGAAGTATCCCCATATTAATTACTGTTGGTAATGATGATGCTAGCAAACCCATTTGGCCTACTCCAACTGGTATAAGAAGATCCCCACTCGGCCAAAAAGGGCGGGCAACCTCAATTGGCGTGTCCAATGAGGGAGCCAGGCCTCCCTTTTTTGCTATCACCCCACCGCAACTCCGCCTAGAGACACGGGAGGAAGTCAACATGGCCTCTCCGAGCGCCACCTCACCCCCACAAAGCATGGAGAAGCAATTAATGTCCCTCGAAAAGTGAGCAAAGAACAAAATTCACCCGTACCGCCTCACAGGCAAGCCCCCCCAATTGGCCGCGGCCAGCCAACTTTTTGGCTTCCCCGTGTGTGCCGTGGGGGAATTAAATGGGGCCTGCCCGGCCAATCCCCGGGTTTTCTTGATTGGCCGTGTGCAGTGGAGATGCTCTAAAAGGTGAGCATTTCAAGCCTCTTAACCCCTCAACGCCCAAGGTCCAACCATGCTCGAAAGCATCCTCCCTTTGCAAGTGTTAAAAGTCTAAATTTTAGTCAGTTATGAAGATCTCAACCGTACAATATTGTAGTGTCCATGTTGTAGATGGTGTGAAAAAACTTTAGGATCATTTGACCGTATAGATTGAAAGATTATAATGTTTCAATGTTGAAAAAGGTGCTGAAATCTTCTCAAAAACACATTTGGAGGTGAGATTTGATTTCTAAACCAACTCAAATGAAAAAACTTTAAACTACAAAGTGATTCAAAACCAAAATATAAACACTTTGGTGAAAAAAATATCACAAAAATGACTCATTGTGTTTGCAAAATGGATTTGAAATGTCAAAAAATAGTGAAAAAAATAGCAAAAAATCACATTTGTGGTTGAACCTCTTTCTACTAAAATGCCTCTCAGTCACTCATAATGTCTTGGGTGGATATGAAATTTTTACCACACAAACTAGATTAGTAAGCGCAACTCTTACAACAAAAATGATTGAAAAGGGATCATATATGAAGAAGTTATGAGCCATCAAAGTTCACTGAAATGCAAAAATTTCTGGATTTTGAACTTTGAATTGCTCCCGAACATTCAAAACAACTTGGATTGGCATGAAATTCTTACCACAATAACTAGACCTTTAAGGAAACAAATCCCAACAAATTTTATTGAAAACAAACATTTGATGAAAAAGATACAATCCCCCGAAGTTTCAGCCATCACAATGCTGTGTGCTGAACCTCAACTGAACCTAAGAACTTTGAATGACTTTCACAAACTCAATGTTATAGGCCGCTGAAGCTCACTGCAATCCACCAATGTCTGGATTTTGAACTTTGAATTGCTCCCAATCATTTGAAACAACTCGGATTGACATGAAAACTTTACCACATTAATTAGACTTCAGTAGATACAAAACCCAACAAATTTTATTGAAAAAAAACTTTAGATTACAAAGATACAAGCCCCCAAAGTTGCAGCCATCAAATGCAGTTTGGTGAGCTCAAATTGAACCTGTGAACTTCGACTAGCTCCCAAAAATATTATACACCTTAGATTGATCTGGAAATTTTATCACACAAACTAGAGTAATATGCACAACTTCTCCAACAAGTTTTATTGAATTTAGACATTGGATGCAAAAGTTACAACCCTTTGAATTTGACTTTTAGACTCTCAGGACGTTTTTCGTCCCCTGTGACGTTCAAGGGTTAAGGCCATCTGCCGCATTCCAAAGGAATAATGTTGGACTGCATGAAACTTGTCAAAGTCCTTGATGATATGGGAAAGGCACCCAATGGCGTCCCTGTACCCAATGCCATCGATTCTACAAAGCATAATCATTTCAGGCTATAAATATAGGTAGGTAGTACATGATTTATTTCTTTGACCGACAATAATAAGCATTTTATAGTCCCGCTACATTTACCTTCTAGAATGATTGCAGGACCTAAAAAGGAAGGGCATTGGGTACATGGACGCCATTGAGTGCCTCTCCCTTAAAGAGAGTGAGTTAGAACTAGTACAGTAGTTCCCGCTGGTTGACACTGCTTAGCCCTTACATGACAAGCTCGTGGCCGTGGAAATCATCAATTTTGATACCATGAAAATCATTGGTTTAAGCAAAAATCAACAGCAGGCATTGGAAGTCAAACTACTCTAGAAGATCTTCCCTTTCCACCCCTAGTTCTCAGGATGAATAGTTGGACTTCTATCCTACACAAAAGGAAGCTCTCTCATTCATCGACTAGAAAATGGCCTCGGCATCAGCTATGGGTTATAACTTGATACTAAAAAAAAGACCAAATCCAAGTCTACAAGCCACAAATCATAAATAGGCCCAAAAAAACACTTCGCATAGATCTGCCAGAATCAAAATCAAACCACTTTTCATTTCAGTAACCAATCTAGATAAATGATACAATTGCAGCAAACATTTGCATATGTTGTCCGGTTTTGAAAGGATTGCAAGGCTAATCTGCACAACTACAAATTATTATACCAACTTCAATTGAGATGAACTAGACTTATGCAATAACGTAAGCTAGAACGTAAGCTCACTCAGGCAAGCCACTAAGATAGGAGGCTCGAACTCCGACTGGGCATTTTGAACCCTGAACATTAAACAAAGGTAATAGAGTGACCATCAGGAACAAAGGATCTGGTCTGATTGTTGATGAAGTGGCTGAAGCATTTGCTGGACATGCAATTTATTCCATTGGAGACCTATATTCTGGTTACAATCAATTTCAATTGGCTGCTGAGAGTAGAGATTTGACAACCATGAAAACTCTACTTGGTTTAGTACGCATGTGCACATTGCCTCAAGGTGCCACCAACTCGGTGGCACATATGCAAAGCGCCATGAATCAGATCTTAAGAGACTTTGTACTCGATAAGACCATACTTTTTGTGGATGACATTCCTATGAAAGGATGCGAAGAGAAGAAAAAAGACTTGGCGGTTCAAGATGATGGTTGCAGAGTCTTTGTGAACAATCATATCCAAGATGTAGCCAAAATCTTGAGCAAACTTAAAGAAGTGAAGTTGACTCTTTCCATTGAGAAGTCAAAGTTTGGGGTTGATGAGATTTTGGTGGTTTAACACTTATATGGTTCTTATGGAAGAAAACCTAATCCTGAGAAGGTCGATGCTATTAGAAGAATGAAAGCATGTAGCAGTGTGACTGAAGTAAAGAGGTTTTTGAGAGCCTGTATCTTCTATCAAATTTGGATCCCTCATTTTGCTCATATATCAGAGCCATTGTACAAACTTTTGCGGAAAAAAAACAAATTTCTTTGGCAACATGAGCAAGATTTGGCTATGGAGGAGTTGAAAAAGATTTTAGAGTCACCACCGGTTTTTAAACAAGCAAATTATAATTGTAAAAGACCGATAATTGTGACTGTTGATACAAGTCCAATTGCAATTGGGTGGGCCGTTGGACAAAATGATGAAAATGGGAAGAGATTTGATATCCGATTTGGAGCAAGGATTTTGACTGAACATCAGAGAGCATATCCACAAGTCAAGAGAGAGCTATGGGGTGCACTTACAGCTCTCAAGGCAGACATAAACTACATAATTAGAATAGAAGTGGTAGCGGAGACTGATTGCTTGCCTTTGTTGGGGATGATAGCAAATTGTAATTCACCAGACATTGTTATGCTACGGTGGATTGCCTATATCAAGTCTTTGAATCCTGTTCTAGTTCACATTGAAGTCAAGAAGAATTGTGTTGTCAATATGTTGTCTAGAGCAAAGTATTTCAACGAAGACGAGATGGAGGCTCAAGAGACTGGTGAAGAACTATTCCACGGAAGCTATGTGATGACAATAGATGGAGAAAGTTCATCCTCAAAAGCTTTGCCTTTTAAAACAGAGCTCCATGAAGGAAAGTTGAAGGATATTGGACTCTATTTGAAACCCATGGAAAGACAAGAAGGCTGGATGGACAAGACCTCAAAGACATCAGACATCAATCTTATGGATTCCTATTAAGAGACGAATTCTTGCGTAAGAGGGCAAAAAGAGTTGGTGAAGTACATCTAAGAGTGGTGGGGGATTCTAAGACCAAAGGCCAAGTCTTGAAAAGGTTTCATGACACAGATTGGGTTGGTCATAGAGAAATATGGGCCACTTATACAAAGATCAAAAAGAGGTATTGGTTGAAGGGGCTCTACAAAGATGTTGAAGAGTTTGTAGCATCATGTTTGGTGTGCCAATTGCAATCCAAAGTGCGACATAGAGACGAGTTACATTCCACATATCCTATTTCTATCCATTTTCAATGGATGATTGATTTGGTAGCTATGCCAAATGCAATATGGGGAATGAAATACCTTGTTTTGACTCGAGAAGAACTTTCAAATTTTGTTGAAGGAAGAGCTTTGAAGACCAAGACAACGGAGAATGTATGCCGGTTTATTTTAGAAGATATTTTTAGCCGGTATGGGAGTATTGGCCGCACGAAAGCTCACAAAGGAAAATTGAATGTCATGGAGGCCAAAGAATTTTTCAAGCAATATGGAGTACAATTGAAGCTTACAACTGCTTACAATCCAGATGCTAATGGCAAAATTGAGAGAGGACATCCTCCTATCATCCATGCTCTAAACCTCTAGTAAAGGCTTGCAAAAGAAAACCAAATTTGTGGCCAAAGTTGCTCTCATTTATTCTATGAGCTGATAGAAAAATACACAACACTGTCATAGGTTACATGCTTATAGAGCTCATATTTGGACAGAAATCAATCATGCTGGCGGAGCAAGACATTCCTACATGAATGTTTCTTGCATGGGAGGATGACATAAGCAGAGAAAGATTGTTCAAACTTCGTATCTAACAGCTTGGAAGGTTACCTGAAGACCTTGAGGTAGCAAGAGAGAAGATGAAAGCTGCAAGACTGAGCAACAAAGAGAGATTTGACAAAACACGTCGATTGTGGGTGAAAAAGGTCAAAGAAGGTGACTGGATACTTGTATTTGACAGCACATTAGAGCATCAACATAGTACAGTGAGGAAATTTGCCAAAAGATGGTTTGGTCCATATGTCGTCATGCAAGTACATTCAAACGGCACCTATTCACTACGAGAATTGAATGGAGTACCCTTGCGTGTAGTTGTGGCTGGAAAACGAATTAATGTCTTCCGAATAAGTGAGAGGTATCATCTTCAAGACCTTCAAACAATAATGGATATCCAAGAGATGAATGATGGTCAACAAGATGAAGAGGATGATGACTAGAAAACGAGTGTTGAAGGAGTTTTGAAGACTTGTGTGTTTGTATGTGTGGCTTGTGGCTTTGTAAATTTTATTTTATTATTGCGGGCGGTTTGGTTTACACCAACACTAGCCTCATTTTGTGTTGTGGATGCGACAAAGTGGGGTTAATTGCCCACATGCTCGAAACTTTTATGTTGTTCCCACTGGTAAGGCAAGTTTGCTGATCACCATGGGTTTGAAATTTTGGATCCAATCCCTCGGATGGCTCAGCTCGTGGTCTAGCCGTCCCGTTTTACACGTCCGAAGCCTGTGGTTTCTTATCATCCTACCTTAACCCTTGGCCCTATAGAACCACCACAAGATAGGTCAACCGAAGATTGAAGTGAAGATCAAGCGAAGATTGAAGAAAAGATTGAGTGAAGATTCGAGTTTTTTACTTGCCTTTCATCTATACTCACAACCTGCAGCCAGACACCCCGTGTGTTCCCTAAGCGCGCTCCTCTCTACCAAATACCGGTCTAACATATTAGATAAAAGAAGTTATTGCGTTGCGGAGAGCCATAATCTTCGTATGTGGTTCGTATTATTAAGTTGGGACCAGTAACCAATGCTCTTTGACAAAACTTAATTGAGTTAGAGAAAATTGAGTTCGGAAGGTTCTATTGTAGCAAATTATTCAACTCAAACTTTGGATCTAACCTCCTAATTATTTTAATTGATCATTCTTAATTATTTTCTAAATTTAGCTAACTATGGAAAACTTCATCTAAATTAGATCTAAAACTCATCCATGGTTAATTTCTTCAACAATGAATTAAATCCCCAGTGGAGAATGATTTTGGATTTTTTAAAAGATACTCTAAAATATTCAAGAATTAGAATTTTTTGGTGACTTTCAAAAGGTTCTTATTATTTATTTTTTATTGTAACCTAATTTAGACTTGTAACTTTTAAATTATTATTTCTTAGAATTTTTACATTTTTAAATGAAAAAAAAAAGAATTTATCTTTCCAACAAGGCAAAGCACTGAAGTACTAATTTTTCGCGCAAAAATTTATTGATAAATGAAATTTCCTTTGACATTGGCAAATTAGAACTTTGTCCACTAATTAACCCCTAAAGAACCATCGTGTTTAGAGGCCTAAGTGCTTTCAGATACTCATGCCCAAAGCAAGGTCAAAATCTTTGCCAATATGAATATTTTAATAAACTCAACCGTAGGATCCTTAGGTAAACTTGCTCAAGTACATTCTACCCAAATTTTAGAATGAATATCTTCACTGATTGCAAGCTCAATGTCAAAATGTAGACTTTTCTAGCCTTTTGAAAAGGTGAAGTTTTTGTCTTTCAACATTTTTAGAAAAAGACAAGTATGTCCTATGACTTGTGCATCTGGTCAATATGTTATAAAATGGGTTGAGAACATATGAAAACAAATTTAACTAAAAAAACTCTCATATTCATTTTTAAAAAAATTGTAAAGTAGAAGTTGTTAGTGAATGAAAGATAAAACTAATATGCTAATAACTTTTGGAAGAATTTGAGAGTTAACAATCCCAATAATGAAAATATTCTAGTAAGCAATTGTCATTCTTTACATTCATTTTATTTTGAAAAATTTGAAAATTGAGAGCAAAAGGCGAATTTATATGTTTTTTCTACCTTTGTTGCCTGCAAAACAAAACTCTTCATAACTTTTAGCTCATTATTTGGAATTGAATGGTTCATTTTTTTGGGTTAGGTATCAATCTATACAATTTAAAAAAAATTATTTTGGTATTTTTAGAAAATATTTATCGGTGCCCGGTTTGACATTGAAACTGAAAAAAAACTTCTTACTTTTGCAATATTTATCGGAATGACATGAAACAAAGCTTCACATGTAGGCTATATTGGGTACCATCCATCTTAAAAACTTCATGCAAAAATTCCAAATTACGAAGTCAGTAGAGCCTGCCCAAGTTTTCAAAAAACCCAAAGTGGGTTCTATGGTCCTTTAGGGGTTAACCCCTAAAATTCCATAACTATGTTTTCACCAAAATTGCTCTCAAACTGCCATTTTTGGTACAAGTATCGATTTTTTGAAACAAATTTTTTTTGACACATGTAACCGCAAGATCTTATAGTATGTTGACTTGAGAACATGTGTTAAAAGCATTTAAATTTACTAAGATCATTTTTTTGGCCCTGCAAAAACAAGGCAGCAATACTTCAAAAGCTCACTTTTCTATGAATAAATGTCCAAAATGGTGGTGCTTCTTTAAACTCTATTTCCTAGTCAAATTGACCACATGCTTGAAAATTTTTAAATTATTTAGAATTGTACAACATGTAGGAAAAAATAGTACGTAGATAGTAGTAGAGAATGATTCATAATACTAAATTGTTAAGAATTTAATTATGAAATTAAAAAATGACAATCCCAATGGTCGCAATGTTATAATAAACAATCTGCATCCAATGATTTCAGTTTTTTCCCAAAATATTGAAAATTGAGTAAGATGAACAACTTCAAAGTTTATTTTAGAGTAGAGAATCTATAATTGTCCGCAAACAAAAAATCCTCATAATTTTTGACTCATTGATTAAAATAGAATGATTCAAAGCTTTACAGGTATATACAACTCTAGAAAATCAATATCAAATTTTTCTTTCTAAAAAAATTAATTTTTTCCAAATATTCCAGAGCTGCCCATTTACAAAAAAAAAATAACATATTAGGCCATAACTTTTGACTTGTATTTCCAAATGTCATGAAATTTAGTGCATATGAAAGATATTTCTTGCCCCCACCTTCTATCTAAATTTGGGCCAAAAATACAGAAATCTCCAGCTACATGTACATGCCTAAAAAACGCATGCTGGTCCTTTAGGGGTTAATAAGTCTTGGAGGTTGAAGRTGAGATGTTTTGGAAGAATATTTGCAAATAATCAAGGTAAGACCATCCCATTTGATTATATTCTTTTACTGTCAACTAAATTTTATGTTTAGTTCTTAATTTGGATTCATTTAGGAATTATTAGGCTAGGCTAGTGGACAATTGTTGCTTTACTAGGCTTATTGTGACCAGTGAGTCCCAAGTGATGAAATGAGGGCTCAACCCCCCCCCCTCGAGTTTCCTTTGCCATTCCACAACATTTTCATGAAATTTCCTGCGTTCCCAATCCATCCTTTATATCCCTACCAAATTATAAATGCAAATAATTCCAAAAAATTTGTCCTTACGTAGCTTCAGATTATCAATACATACAATTTTCATTCCTATCCAGTTCCTAATTAGGAATTCCAATAACTTTAAGAAATTCCATTCACATCTAATTCTAAATTATGAACCCTAATAGCTTTTTAAATTTCCATTCATATCTTGTTTCAAATAATGAATATTCATAATTTTGTATTCTTCCATTCATATCTAGTTCCAAATTGTAAATACTCATAATTTTCACAGTTTCCATTCATATCTAATTCCGATTCATAAATACTAAAAATTTCAAAATTTTCACTCATATGCACATTCAAATTATACATATTTTTCACATTCAAAGGGGAGGAAGCTCATGTTCAGAGGGAGGAACTTGAAGTTTAGCAACTGAAGCAATCCCATGCAAATGGGCGGTTGTACGTACCCCGCCACCCACTTTGCACCTGTTGTTCATATTCAAAGGCGGGCCCTATCTGACCCAATCTTCCACCTATTGTCCTACTTACTACCTACTTGGGAGTCGACAACATCCTAGTTGCCAAGGTCCTTACTCAACCTTCCCCTCTTCCCCTAGTTTTGATAAAAATGTACATAGCTTCGTGCTTGAAGGTTCAAATGACAAAAAAATTATGTCCTCATGTAGTTCTCTCAAATCTTCACCTTTAATAAAGTTTCAAAAAACCCTACAAACTTCTAAAATCACATTTGTCTTTTGCAAAGACAATGGCCCTATAGGGGTTACTTCGATAGTTCTATCACAAATTCTTAATCGGCGMCTATTTCAACACTGGAAACAGTAAATGAAAGTGCTTAAATGAAAGTGCTTAAGGGACTCTGCATACTTTTAGGATTAACATATTGTATTTGTAGAGACTTCTGCCAAACATGATGAAAATACTTTTTTTTTTGGAATTTTTGAGTGTAAATTGAACCAAAAATGAGCAAAAAAAAATTTCAGAGTTTTAGGTGACAATTAAGGGGCTTATAACCTTTCTAAAACTTTTTTCTACTACCCTACCTTATTGAGTATGAATTTGAATTTGAAGGTTGTTGCAGACAAAAMTTTTAATGAAACCGGAATAAAATGAGAATATATTTTACAGTAAAATGATTACAACATGATATTAGAGCAAATTGCAACAAAAGATCCTAATGTTAAACTTGTATTGAGAAAACTAGCTGCAATTGATATTGACAAAAGTAAGAAAATATGTCCCTCAATAATCTATTTGTACTCTTGGTTAATTACACTAGTGAATATTGATTTTAAAGTATCACTAATGTGGTAGTTTTAGCCTTAAATTTTTTATTAGTACTTCAAAAAAAATTAAGGCGGTTGGTTTAATTTACAAGTTACTTGTTTGCAATTCAAACAACCTAAATACAGCATTTTGTGGCATAAYGCACCRTCAATCCAACTTGAAAAATTTTAGACTATATTGAGACGTTGAAATTCAATTGGTTTAATCTCCAATTTATTTTGTTTGCAATCCAAATAATCATAAATGTAATATTTTGTAGTATAAAATACCATCATTTTGTTATCGAGTAGAAAGAAAAATGCTTTGGAGATTACATAGAGTATTTGGATGCGACTAGGAATATCATACTAGGAAATTGAATTGAATTGTCTTTCAATCTTCTAATCTTTCAATATTATAGTCTTCCAATCTTCAAACTACTCTCCGTTGCTCTATTCTAAAGTAGCTCTAAATGAATTCAAAGKTCAAAGTAGATGATAAAAAACCACATGTTTTGGATTAGTAAAATAGGACAGCYAGACCACAAGCTGAATTTTCCAAAAGATTGGCTTCTAAACTTCAGACCCATGGTGATCAACAATTGTGCCTCATCAATTGGAACGAGAAAAAATGACCATGTGGGTGATTAATCCCACTTTGTCGCTACAAACACAAAACAGGGCTATTTTTGGATACTCACATAATCCGCATCAATGTTTGCAGTGCAGAAATGAAACCAATAATTAGCTAGGAATAACAATAAAAAGACAACAAGCCTCCAAAACTAGCTAAGAATAACAAGCCAAAACTCCACAAGCCACGAGTCTACAAGTCTTGAAGTCTTTAAATCTTTAAATCTTTAAATCCTTAAATTTTCAAATCTTCAAAAAAAACACAAATCCAAATCCATTCTAACTAAATTTATCTCAAAATGAGAAGGCAACATATTTTCTACTCTACAAAAATACATAGCTTTCTCGACAAAAATCCAATTGATTTAAGTGATGAGTCTTTGAATAGATAATAAAGTTTTTCCTAATGTTCCAAATTTTCAAAGAGATAAGCAAAAACTACAAACTTTGGTAGTTGCTAGAATCTCTAGCTCTTCTTTGTTTGGTGGCATCAAATCCTCTCCCACTCCTCTTATAATTTTTTGTTTCTTATTCCAAATTACTTTAAATAAAAGTTTCCTTTAAAACGGCAATAAAAGGAGAAATAAATCCTCAAATTTTCATTTCAAAACTCCTTGTACATCAAAAGTTATGATCACTCAAATTATTGGCCTTCCAAAACCCAATACATACTCATACACACTCCACTTTCTTTTAACTTCACACTCAAACTCCCAACTGGAGAAAAAAAAATATGCCTACCTGTTTCTAGACCCCTAAAGTAAATCGAATTAGCCCATGTACATTTACATGGACCTCCAAACATCCATTGATCCAAGGAAAATACCCAAAGATAAGCTACTATTTACCTTTCAAGGCTAAGGAACCTCAAAAGTGTAAACTTGGAGGTAAATTATTTCTATTACTTTAACTTTCAATTTCTAACATACAAATAAAGTATTAAAATCTTGAATTAGCTAAAACTTCATCAAGACCAAATAGAGGTAACAATTGAGATCAAAAAATAGCGCTAATCTATCTTCAAGAACTTGAGGATGCACCCGCCAATGTTTGCAATGTAACCTGCACGTTTGGTCTTTGTTAAAGAATTCATGGTTAACTCTCCTTTTGATTGGCCTAACCATACAGTAATATTGATCATTGTTCATACCCTCGTAACTYTTTTYAAATGTCACTTCTTGAGTATCYGGTTCAAACTTAAAGTAGAATCTTCAAAGCACAAGCGTCTCTTTGGAGATTATCATGCCAATATTATTCTACATTAGGTTATTTTAGTGGATGAGAAGATCCAGCCTCATTTTGCGGATGTTGTTAATGTTGTAGAAACCGCTGACTGAGATGATTGAGGTGGCAATTATGACAAGAAATGCTCTAATTTGGCATCAAGTTAAGATTCTAGATCTTTTGACTGCATAAAAAAACTCCATTTTGACATTCTAAAGTTGAATTTTATAAAATTTAAAAGAACATTTTAAACTTGTTAAACTTGTCTAGGGTTTTTGTTTTATACACAACTTTATTAGCGACAAGCATCAGCTTAAAGCCATTAGAAGCGTCACCAATAAATTTTGTATTTTAGACTATAGAATCTCTTTGAAATATAAAATAAGTATTTATTTTGTACATTGTACATATTTACATCATAACAAYGGCTTAAACTTTTTTAGGCTATGTTGGGGGTTTAATCTTTGAATAATAACTAGTTGGAGGTTGATATTGAGGTACAAGTATACCTTGTCTATGATAAACGCAAAGACACTAATCTATTTGATACTTTGATTTGCCCTCGGATTTGCCCCAATTCAAAATTTGACAATGTTTTGATTGTTATTGAAGTTTTCTTAATGAAAATCARTTTTTTACGAAATTTTCACACATCTCAATCACGACYATGAATTAACTTAAWGATTTCAATYTTTTTATACAATTCGACTTAAAATTTTAACCTTTCATACTTGATTATTTGTAATGTAAATAAAATATTGTAGTTTTTTGGTGATTTGTAGTATTCATAAATACAAAAATTCAAAAACACAAAGATGCAACGTTCTTCATGAAAATTCTAAATTGATGCCTATGACAAAATAAAAGTTAAAATCATGTTGCAAATGTTTCTTCAGTAATATTGATAAGACATGAAAATCCTTAATTTTACCTCTAACTTCATTTAATAATACTAGAGTATACAAATTTCAATATAATTACAAATATAAAAAATTACATATATTTATAATTACAATAAATATAAATTGTCTATTTATTAAAATGTATAGCTACAAATTATCATTTTGTTATAACTTTCATTATTTGACACACAACTTTTATTTGACACTATGAGTGTTTTTATAACTATGGCAAAAGAACCCAAGGAGTTGGGCCAATGGGGAGTGTATGAGACACCTGCTCCTAATCCGCCTTCCAAGCAATAGACTCCTACTCAAAACACTCAAAATTGTCCCAAAAGCTCTTAGACAAAGTGGGGGCAATACACCAACAAATCCCCAAAATACTATTTTTTTCACCCGCACCAGCATCCATGTATGTAAAAAGCTTAAAGCACATTTCATACCCAATTTGGCCTCAAAACTGCATTTAAAACACCAACATGGATTTTAAATCAGATTTAACCAAAAATTTCAACATACAACTCATCCATACAACACTCAAATCTTAAATGTAATGACCCTACAAATGGCTATTCAAGTCATCTAAACATTCAACCCAATTTTCCTACCTTATGCACCATTTCCACTAAACCCTAAGTCACCCATTTGAGAAATTCATGCAAGCCGATTTTTTCCATTCAATCAAACTCAACAAGACGAGAGCATATTGTAATCACATTACATTTAAATTTYGTGGGAACAACAAGAATAATGAAATAAACAAGAAAACACTTCACCGCCAATGGGACAACTGACCTTCCGTTCACTAGATCGGCCGCTTCAACCTCATCTTTGCTCCAAATCAGTTAAGGCCAATTCATTATATTGAGACTTTTTGCAGATTTTGAGACAGAATGCTAGTTATTGGAAAATTCATTTAAAAAAATAGTAATTGAAACCAAAATAAACAATGCTCAAATATTGACTCCATAATGGCATTCTAATAGTTGGTGTTGTTACCTATATATAAAAAAATACTAATAAAGAGATGAATGGATTTATCTTCAAGTCAAAGATAGAAATGAGACTGCGAAAGGTCTCAATATAATGAATGTGGTCTTAGTCGAGACTTGTCTCATGAAGAAGCTAGCTTCAAGATGCATTTTTTCACCATAATTCAGCTCAAACAGCAGACCTTCTGCCACAAAAATGACCACCACGGCTTTGTCCGTGTATCGAATACTAAATGGGTGACCACACACCACCTACGACGTCGACGTCGACCTTTGCCAAGGTCATGTTGTCCACCTCCAAAGCGACGTAAACCAAGCAGACGTCAACTGAAACCTACAAGAGATCGACAATAACCTATTGGACCTCAACGATAACCTATTGGATCCCAACGTAGACATATAGCTCGCCGATGAAAACATACGTCACGTCGACATCGACCTAGGTGAATTTCTGTGTATGCACATAGACGTATTTAGACTTGAAGTTGTGTAAAATGGAGGGATGTCCACCAAAACCTTGATATTTTGGATAGCTGCAAACATTTTTGGGCAGCCCAAAGTTGAAATTCTGGCCATGTCAATTGCCGAACCCAATTCCGAACCAAAAAAAGGCCTTTCCAATTGGATACAAGTCACCAGGCGATGATAGGTTATCGTCGTTGCCTTCCAAGTTCCAATCAGTTTACGTCGCCCTGAAGGCGGACAACGTGATCTTTGGCTGAGGTCGACGGCGACGGCATAGGTCGAGGTGGCCACAACCAAATCGGGACCAATTGCTTCTCCAAGAGCTGAAAGTGTCATAATACTCAACTCATCCCAATTGAACTTACTTCTACGATGTATATAGACTTAGTTTTACATTACTCAATCGGGATTTCCAATTGCTTCGCACTAACGTTACAAGGACATTTCAATCTCATAGTCCCTCATTGCACATCTCTAGGTGATAAATATTGAGGCATCATAGCTTTCTCAAGTCCAGTTAGCCAATATCTCTATCTAATTGTTACACTTTCATTTTTCAGTGCAATTTCAAGTCACTCCACAAACACAATCGCTTGTAGCCATGTGAACCTAGAAGATATCTCCCATGCACACAGAGAGTGAATCAAATCCTCACAATAAGGTTCCAATCGGATTTCAAGCAACAATTACTCTGTTCCTTCTTCCAATTTCGGACAATTTCTCATTCAACATTCCACAATAAACTCCAATTGACCACATAGAACATGCACACAATCACACATAAGTCTCACAAGCAATTGGCAATTCATCCTTATATTTGCTAAAACAGACTCAAACACACAAAAATTCAGATTGTGTATGTTCTTAAACATCAATCCATAACGGTTATCCTACAGACGTTGGAATCATGTCGAATTTACGCAATTTGAAGTGATGGCTCTGGCTCTCTTGTATTTAGTTGTTTCCAATTAGTATGTTGTTGAATGATGCACATCTCATCCATGCAGCAATTTCCACAATTCTTTCACACCCACCAAGTCCACAATAGTTCAAGGCATTTTTTAACACCGTTCCAATTGTTACAGCAATTCCACCCATTTTTTCAAAAGCATTCCAATTGTTGTTGAATGATGCAAGAGAGAGCCATCTTACACTAAACCGCCAATCCAATAGTTCCACCAATTTTTTCAAACCGTTCCAATTGTTACAGCAATGCCACCTATTTTTTCACAAGCGTTCCAATTGTTGTTGAATGATCCATGCAATATTCACCCAATTTTTGCACCAATTCCATAAAGCAGTYCAACCTATTTTTCCACCAATTCCACAAACTTTCCTCCAATTTCCAACGACGTCGACGTCGAGCCCTTCCACTCCCATGTTGTCCACCTCCATGGCAACGTAAACCAATAGCACGTCAACTAAAACCTACGCCAGAGCGACAATAACCTATTGGGTGGCCTGGAGACGTGTACAACCAAATTGTTCATTCACGCCAATTAAAAAATACTTTTTTTGGTTCGGAATTGGGTTTGGAGGACCCCAAAAATTAATGGGTCTGTCCAGAAGTGGTTTTTTTAGACTCATGGATGTGCAACATCACGCTCTAAGAAGTTGTTCAAGTTTTAAGGACGTCCAGGTAAACCAAAATTGGTGTTAAAATCCTTATGACCCTATATTGGATGGTACTAGATGTTTGAGTCGTTGTCCTATAGGTTTTCGTTCGTGTCCGATAGGTTCTCGTCGCAAAGCCATAGGTTTCTGTTGACGTCCTATGGGTTTACTTCGTCCTACACCACGATGAAGTCGACGTCGCACGTCGTAGATTGGGGTGCATTTAGTATTCCATAACCATGTTCCAAATGGAGTGCGCCTAGGCTTTTTGGAAAGCTAGCTTGAAGGCGCACAACTCTACAAAATTTCAACTCCACTTTCTTCACGATCTACTCGATCTTAGCTTCAAAATTGTTGCCTTCATCCTAGACTACACTTCCTAACTCTAACTTCAACTCACCTTCTCCGAACCCATGGATATGATGAAGTTAAACCTACTCGGCAAATATTCTAGCTTGCTACTCAATTCTCACTTTCCTCTTAGTGTGTGCTCCCATTTTTTCTCTCAAAAATTGCAAGAGTGAGAGAAGCAAGAGAAAAGAGAAGGAGAGAGAGAGGATTACAAATCCTACTCTCTTCCATCTACCAAATCCTAAATCTTCATTTCTTCTCATCTTCATCTTCAACTCTTCTTGTCTTCATTTTTTCAAGTCTTCATTCCTTTTTTCCTCTAGTTTTCGTCTTCTTGGCTTCTAGTCTTCATCCTCTTTTCTTCTAGTCTTCATCTTCTTTATACTATAACTCTATATTCTCAATTCCCTTCTAACGGTATTTTCTAGTTGTGGTTCTAGATTTGTTTTCTATTTTTTATTCAACCATTTGCCTAATTTCATTAATTCTTCATTTATAGTCTTTTTAATTTAAAAGTTTTAGTTTTTCCTTAGAATTTCCTTATTATCTTTGTATTATTGCATTTCTTAGATTTCACATCATTGTTCTAATTTCCACATTGCTACCTAATAAAAGATCCTTAATTCTTCATTTAACAGTTAAATCTTCCTATTAATCATTCTTAACTTCTACTTTTGTTTAACTTGTCATAATTGCATTAATTCTCAATTATGAGCCATAAAGATGGTTCACAGACACACAACACTTAATATTGCAATTTAATAGACTAAATTGAAATATACAAAATTATGTAAGCACTTCTAAACTAACAATATTTTCAATATTCCAATCAAACAATATATCTTATTCTATATTTTTCATGCTTGTGAAAAATGAAAGGGCTGTAACTAATTTAATACTCCCTCTGTCCCATTTAATTGATCTTCTTACAAGCTTTTGTTTTTTGTTCCAATAAGATGTTCTTGTTGTGAGGAAGGTATGAGGAAGGTGGTTGAAAATTGATACTCCTATATACTGTAAAAATATAGTGGCCATATCCTTGAAATATGGAGGTCATTAAAGTTACACCCTTCTCATTGCCTCTCTCTTCTACTGGAGGTACAATCCACATAAACAAGAAGCTAATCAAAATTACGTCCATCCCATTGGAGGCAAAGCCTTCTTACTAGCCAGTGCTTCCCCACAGATTCACTTGGTCTCCACTCAAGTCAAACTTTTCAAAATCTCTATTCACTATTGACTTTGCAAATAATTCAGAGCCATCAATAAACAATTGAGTGGGCCTACAATAAATAATTGAGTGGCCATCAGTGCTCCTTGAAAATACCTTGAAAATCCAATTTTTAAGCTCTCCAAAACCACACTTTGAAAATTTGAGGAAAATAGGGGAACACAGAACTATACTTAAGAAATCATTATTTAAAAACTTAATCCAAAACTTTCTGTCTAACAAAATCATTGTGGAATGGAGGGAATACATCATATTAGAGAAATTTCTATAATTAATGGAAGCCATTAATAAATTTTAAGGTCATCACACCAATCAATCTTACAATTGCTGCACTAATGAGTTCACAACAAATCAAAGAACATTGCGCTCATTCTATTCAAACAAAAAACATTAGAAATGTTGCAGTAAAGCAGTTTATAACTTCACAGAGTAAAATTTCTTAGAAGTTCTATATGACTATCTTCATCTAGCCTTGAAATGCACATAATCCACTAATAATGTTCTCACCTAACTCAAATCTCATAACATGGCCAAATCCATCAAATCCTAATTGATACAAACTTGGACTTAGTCAACTATGCACTTTTGTATTCCCTTCAACTTCTTGCCTTAATGAGTTCACAACAAATCAAAGAACATTGCGCTCATTCTATTCAAACAAAAAACATTAGAAATGTTGCAATAGAGAGGTTTATAACTTCACAGAGTAAAATTTCTTAAGTGAAGGTAGTTGCCGAGTTTCTTATGATTTCCTTCCGCGACTGCTGACGATCGACGTTGGTTAGGTTCGGGAAAGTTTGAGAAGGTTTGGGAGAGCTGGAATGGTTCGGGGGTGGTTTGGGCAATGGCCGAGGCTGCGGGACTTTTGTGGGTGGGGCCGTGGAGGTCTTCATGGGAAGGGAAGAAGACAGGCTTGGAATGATTCCAAGGGCAAAGGACCTCTAAATTTGGCAGGAAGCAGCCGTCACGCTGCAGTAGCTGAATTGATGGCGAGCCTATCTTTGGGGTGGACACTTGTCAACAGCCCTGGCTATGGAGATATTTGAATTGGGAAAAATTTGAAGTTACATGTGGGAGAGTAAATTATCTGTACCGTATGGGGGCTATGGCCATGAGAGTTACTGGTCGACCCTTTCTTACCACTGGAAAAAAAACTGGATTATTTTGTTGGCCACATATGATAAAATTTGCAAATTCTGAATTCATCTTTGCAATCAGAAGCCCCAAATTAGTTCAGGGGTGTGATGAAATACAATAATTGATGCCGCACAAAATAGGGGGGAATATTTACATTTGATGGGGCAATAAGGGGGTTAGTTAGCCATGGTCCTCGCTCGGGCCCTTTAGTTGGAAAAACGCTGAACTTTTTTATTTTCCATGTGTGATAAAATTTGTAATCAATGAACCCAGATGTGCTAGAGTGGTGTTCATGGTAAGTTAACCAAGCATAAAATAGGGGGCATTGTTATTTACTTGTCCCCGATGAGTGACTTTGGAGGGCCAAGTGAGGGGTCCAATCCACCCTAACTAGATTAACCCCTAGAGTTCCATTACTATGTTTTCACCAAAAATGTTCCTAAACTATCATTTTTAATACAAGTATCAAACTTTTGAACGAAAAACTTTTTTTGGCATATGTAATTGTAGTATCTTGTAGTATGCTGAATTGATAACATGTGATAAAAAATTTAAAAATTTCCACCACGTAGATTGCAAGATATAAACAAAGTCTGTGAAATCATTTTTTTGGCCTCGCGAAAAACAAGGCAGCTGCACTTTACAAGCTCATTTTTCTAAGAAAAAAAGTCCCAAATGGTGGTGTTTCTTTGGATTCTCTATTCTAAACAAAGTAACCACATGCTTCAAAATTTTCGGATAATTTGGAATTGTACAACATATAGGAATAAAATAGTAACTAGATTGTAGTAGTGAATGATTCAAAATACTAAATTGTTAAGAGTTTAATTATGGAATTGAAAAATGTCAATTCCAATGGTAGCAATATTTAATAAAAAATATGTATTCTCTAATTTTATTTTTTTTCCAAAAATTTGAAAATTGAATAAAATAAAGGACTCTAAAGTTTATTTTAGTGTAGAAAATCCATAACTGCCCACAAACAAAAATCTTCATAAGTTTTGACTCATTGATCAAAATAGAATGATTTGAAGTTTTCCACAAATATAAAACTCTTGAAAACCAATTTCAAACTTTTGTATTCAAAAAAAGTGATTTTTTCTAATCTACTCGGACTACCCATTTACAAAAAAAGTAACAAATTAGGCCATAATTTTTTACTTGTATTTCCGAATGTCATGAAATTTAGTGCATATGAAAGATATTCCTTGTAACCTTGTCCCCACCTTTTATTAAAATTTGGGCCAAAAATATGGAAATTTCCAGCGACACATACCTGCCCGAAATTGCTTTGTAGCCAAAAAAAACTCATGCCGGTCCTTTAGTAGTGTAGATGTTCAGCCTAACAATTTTCATACCAAAAATCAAAATTTGAAGAGTTAAACCCCATGCATTACCTTTCTCCCTACGTGACGAAAAAAACATGTAAGAAGTTTAAAATTCACCATAAATTTCAAAATGACTTGTTTCAAAATCCAAAGACTTCTTTGTTGCAATAGACCATACTCCCTTTGTCCAAAAAATTATCTTCTTATCAAAATAAGATGACTTTGAAGCTTTTGAAGTCTTGAAGGTCATTTTTTAATTGTCATACGTGTCTATTATTAGATAAAAGTTCTTTGAGAGCATTGAAGTGAAATCTTGCTTGGTTTTAAGTTTTTTTGAGGTACAAGCTTTGGAATTTTGGATAGTCTTGGTGCCTTGGTTGTTTGGTTGTAGAGTGATTGCAAGAAAGACCGGTACTATTTTGCATCACAATTGAAATGACGGAGTTGTCATGTGCTATAACCTTTGAAGCATGAACCCAATTAACTTGAAATTATTATTGGAGATGTCTAACTTGATAATAATCAATTCCTTATTATTCAAAAAAAATTTAAAATCATTTTGTATTTAAATTTGGATTTCACTAATTTGTCACACTTTGCAGTTTAGGGGTTTTAGTACTAGGGGAGTATCCAAAATTAATGATCTAGAGTTGAATTTCTAGAGTCTATTCCCACACTAGGCATGCATGTGCCTATCAAAGGATATTTACAAAAACATTATTTTATGTCTTTTACATTCATGCACATAGGGCTCCCTTGCGCACGTAGTTTTGAATATTGAAAATGGTTTCAACATCAATCTTTTGATAAAATATCTTCACCATGAAGTCTTTCCAAATGTCCAATTTTCAATTTATTTGAAATTTGTTTTTCCTATTTTTGACAAATTAAAACTTCAAGATACCTATTTTCATGAGATTTTGCACTTTTCTAGTTCTCCTACTTAGAGGATTTTTCTACACTTTTCCTTCCTAGGTAACTTCTTTTCAAAGGTGTTTACATTAAACATATTTTTTTATTTTTTTAAATTGTTTTTCTAATTATACAATACTCTCAAGAAAATCATGAGTACTATGAAAAACGCTACAAAAACCGGTTGGTCTTTCTTGCAATCACCCCCAATTCTTAGAACCATAGTCCATTGATTTTTTAAGAACAACAAAATCTACTACTAGAAAAAGGTGTTTTAACCCCTAAAAGCCGAAGGGGTTTGGACAAAACACAAATGTGTTATAAAATATAAATTCTATAACTTTTTTGAAGTTTGCATCAAAGAAGTTTATGTCAAGCACAAAAAGTAGAAGTTATATCTTCAAAAATTCACTAAAAATACAATTTCTATCCTTGACACTTGATTTTTTTTTATTGTTCAAAACAGTGGTTTCTATTGAATTGTAAAAAAATGCATAAGATCTAATCATAAAAATTTCAATTCTTTCCTCAAATAGTAAGTTTTTCAACACTAGAAAATTCCAAATACATTGTGCTATTTCTCTTATGATTTTTTTTGACAGTAGTGATCTTAGTTTTGAATATAAATATTGAAAGACAATCCAATATTTTCATGGAAAAAAAAAATCCAAAAAAAAGTTTTTTTCTGCCCGAAAATTCTGCCCGTAGATGGGCAGCCACCAAAAAATGGTCATTTGAGTGCTTAGGGGTTAAGTATAATCTTAGTAGAATAGTCCTATTCGTAATGACCTTTAAAAGGAGATTTTTCGTAAAATTCTACTAGAAATAGATGTGCGTTTAGTTAAATGATTACAATATKAAAACATTCAAATTGAAGTTCAAATTAGTGGTTATAGGTCCATCTTTTGATAATCATGGTCTAAGTTGAAGGCACCACTTATTAGTCCGAAACTTCCATATGACTTGTGCCACTTCTCCAAGTTCTAACATAAACTGTGAATAATTAGGGAGGATTACCCCCTTGTTGTCGTTAAGCCTGTGACTTCTCCAATTTCTAACATAGACTACAAATAATTAGGGAGAATTGACCCCTTGTTGTCTTTGGGCTTGTGACTTCTTCAATTTCTGATTTAGACTACGCATAGTCATAGAAAATTGACCCCTTAGTTGTTCTTGACATAGACTACAAATAATTAGGGAGAAAGGACCCCTTGTTGTCCTTGGGCCTGTGACTTCTCCAATTTTCTGATATAGACTACGCACAGTCATAGAGGATCCACCCCTTTAGTTGTCCTTAGGCCTGTGACTTCTTCAAGTTGTGACATAGACTAAACATAGTCAGAGAAAATTGACCCCTTGTTGTCCTTAGGCCTACGACTTTTCCAGGTTCCAACATGGAATAGTATAGTTAGAGAGAATCACCCCCTTGTTTTTTGGATCTTATCATCGTTTTTTGGAAAACCTTGGAGCCACATTCGGAATCCTTGACCCTAAATTACTCTTCTCAGAGTCCCGGACCCCTTTGGATATTTTTAGCACATTGCTTGATGCCTTGTTGCGTTGATGGCGGGATCCTTGATCATTCCATGGTGAATGGTGGTGACTGCATCCAAATCCATTGTTGAATAAGAAGATTATCTTTTTATCAAACAAAATGGGACCTTCAAGACTTAGCACCAGGGCCTCAAAGTTTTCTTTTTTTTTGCCTTTTGCTCATTTTTGTGTTAATTTTGGTTAAAAACTAGGGAAAAGAGTATTTCCAGACCAGTTAGAGGAAAACCCTTTAACTATGAGAAATTAGCCCTAATTATCCAAAAACGTTCTAAAATTGCTCAAATTGCTATTTTTGGCGATTTGGAATCAATAAAATATGTATTAGAGTTTGAAATTAACTTTAATTCTATTTGCAAAATAGCGAGGAAAAGTGTCAATTTGGGTCTTCTTGCGGGAATCTTGGCCAAAGAACTTGTGCTGGTGATGAGCAGAGGTCCTAGAAGCAATTTTGAGCAAATTAATAACTTCCAAGAAGAGGATTCCACCGATCACGACATTGGGCAAACTGCAAGGATTTAACATGAATTTAGCGAGACGAAACAACATCGCCAACAAAGATCAATGGAGGGCTTTTAGATTACTAAACACGCCAAGAGGGCAACGAAAAAGTTGCCTCGCAGAAATTCCCCGGTACGGAAATGATTCCTTCCCAAAGGAATTAAATGGGCACATGGTAATTATTTACCATATTTAGAAAGTGAGAGTTTGACATGGGACTTTGCACTTAAGCTATTTAAGATTTCTAGGAGTTTCCTAAAAATTTTCATGATTTTTTGAAGTACATAAGATGACTCCCTAGGAAGTCAACTATATTTACCGACATCTGAAAATTCGTAGAAATTACCCAAGTGTTGGTAAAATCCCACTAAAAATTAGGATAGTTAGTTTTAGCATAAAAAAGCACCCACCCAAGTTTCAAGGCATTTCAATATTGGGAAGTACCCAAATCAACAACGGACACTATTTTTAATGAACTTTCCAGAATGCGAGAGAGTTGACCGGCGTACAAAGCACATATGGTGTCTGAATTAAGTGAAATTTGGGTCTTTTCTTGCTATTTTGGACCTTCCCAAAAACTCTAGCTAGTCAAAACTTTGAGGAAAATTAGTTTCCAAAAGTTAGATTTTCTACCTTTTAGTTGGATTCGTAATTGTTGGCTTTTGAGCACAATTTGGCAAAAAAAAGCTCTGAAAGTAGGAGAAAAAAGCTTTTTTGGATCTTCTGAACACAATGGGGCAATCCATTTGCCAATCGGAGCTTTTCTCCAAAAGTTACAAACGGGACAACAATTAGGTAGATTTTTTAGGGTTAAATTTAATTTTTCCGTTTAGGTAGTTTTAGGTAAATTGAGGGGGGAGGAGGCCGTGGGAGAGTATAAAAGGCCTTCCCTTCCCCTCACTTTGCACCCCTTTCTTCATTTTTTTGTTGGGCCAACTCGAGGCCGTTGCTTTCTCATGCTTTGTTAATTACCAAATTCGATGGCGGTATATTGGATTTTGTCTGTTTTGACCAAAAACTTGTTTTGAATGTGCATTAGAGCTATTTGCTCTATTTTATGAAGTTGTTGCTTACTTCAAAGGACGTGGGGGTCCCTTTGGGTATTGCCTTTGTGTTATTGAGTGGTTCAAAGTCCCTCAATTGTTTTGTTTTATTGACTACTAAGTGTTTTACTAACCCTAAGGATATCCTAGCCGAATTCTGGCGATGCCGTTAGTTAGAATCCCTTGGAGCTTGTTTCGAAACTAATTTGTTGAGTTTTTAGTCCTTGTTGCCTACTAACAAAATTCCAACCGAGTTTTTTTGGAGAGGGATTTCACACCTTTGGTTGTTGCAAATCCCCTCTAAAGCCAAGACAAAGGGTTGAAAAAACCAAGACAACATGGGCTGAAATTACACCAAGATTTGCTAAAAATTCCTACTTCACAATGCACCTTCACCAAAAAAATTAGTGCTAAACCCTATATCATGTGCAACACCTCCATCCCTACGGTTAGATCTCTGATAGGCACTTGCATTCAAAAGTTTTAAAATTGCTCCCAATTGGCCATACAAAGGATTGCCCACCCCCCAAATCAACCACGGTCCTTAATGGGTTAATTTGATCATTGCACCATCACAAAGTAAAACTAGAAGATCATTTTGGACCAAAAATTAAAGCCAACATGAAGGTTATTTTGAAATGGAGGGAGTATTAAAGTATAAAAATGTGAGGATGCATAATTTCAAGAAAAAAAAAGTTATCGTAAATAAATCAGAATTCTCTTACAATCTTTCTGAAAATTTTTGCATCAATTCTACTTCATTGAATTTAAAGGAAAGAGGCTCACTTAGAATTCTTCTAATATTGCTAAATAAAATTGGTCATTAAAGTCCTTGAAGAATATTTCTAAGAGCGTAGCCATCAAGTTTTTCATGCTTCTCAAGGGTTGTTTGCATTGTGAGAGAGGAAGTGAATGTAATAGATTTTGACTAGTACAAGCTTTTTAAATTTTAGAAAAACTTGCATTCATCTCAAAGTAGGAGCCTAACCCCTCACGCCCAAGGGGACAAAAAGTGTCCTCATACAATCTAACAGTCAACTTTGAAGCGCTCTAACATTTTCATCCAATGCGTGATTTCAATAAAACTTGTTGGAAAAGTTGCGCATACTAATCTAGTTTTTATGGTAAAATTTTCAGATCAATCCAAAACACATTGAGTTTGTGAAAGTCATTTGAAGTTCTCAAGTTCAATTTAGGTTCAACACACTAAATTGTGATGGCTGCAACTTTGGGGGATTGTACCTTTTTCATCAAATGTTTATTTTTAACAAAAAAATTATTGGGTTTTGTTACCATAAAGGTCTAGTTATTGTGGTAAAAGTTTCATGCCAATCTAAGTTGTTTTGAATGTTTAAAAGCAATTCAAAGTTCAAAATCCAGAAATTTTTGCATTTCGGTGAACTTCAGCAGCTCATAACAGACATAACTTCTTCGTATATGATCCTTTTTCAATAATTTTTGTTAAAAGAGTTGCGCTTATTAATCTAATTTGTGTGGTTAAAATTTCATATCCATCCAAGACTTTATGAGTTACTGAGAGGCATTCTAGTAGAAAGAGGTTGAGCCTTAGATGTGATTTTTTGCTACTTTTTTCACTGTTTTTTGACATTTCAAATCCATTTTGCAGACACAATGAGTCATTTTATGATATTTTTTTCACCAAAGTCTTTATATTCTGGTTTTGAGTCATTTTGCAGTTTAAAGTTTTTTCATTTGAGTTGGTTTAGAAATCAAATCTCACCTCCAGATGGGTTTTAAAAAGATTTCAGCACCTTTTTTCAACACTAAAACATTATAATATTTCAATCTATACGGTCAAATGACCTCAAATTTGTTCCACAACATCTAAATTAAACATGCACACTACAATATTGAATGGTTGAGATCTTTATAACTGACTGAAAGTGAGGCTTTTAACACTTACACAAGAATGATGATTTCAAGCATATTTGGACCTTGGGCGTTGAGGAATTAAGTTAATGAAGGTAAATCACAAAAATAGAAGGGCTGATTTTCCTAGATTCCCATTTTAGGATCAAGCCATGTGGAATTGATAAAAATTACAGGTTGTATCCAAAAATTAATAATAATTTTTTTTAAATTCATGATTTTTAATTGCTAATATTAATAAAAATTCATGAAAAAGTGCCTTCAACTATGCTGAATTATTTATTTGGACAGTTTTGGGTGTTTTTGATTCATTCCTTAATGTTTTTGTTAAAGTACGTTGATTTTTAGACGAGGCTAAATACCCAAGGCATTTCTTTCACATCAAAAAACACTCAAAACTACCATTTCTATTGCAAAGTGAAAAAAAATTTAGAAAGTGTTTTTTTTGCATATCTAATGGTATGATCTCGTAGAAGCCTAATATACAAATATATAGATAAAATTTTAAAAATTTTGATTATGTAGATTGCAAGAATTTTGCGCTTAAAGTAAGTAAATCCATTTTTGTGCACCTTGTCTAACTAGATTTTAAGAGGCTTTGAATCTTTGCAACTTTGAATTTTTGTACAATACATATTGATTTTCTCATTTTTACATTGACAACTTGAGTTGAAAGTCTAGGAAAAAATTTCAACAAAAACATGCTTAACTTCATCCCTTAAAAGTTGTTAAGTAGAAGTAGGTATGAGATTGAAGAAAAAAACAAATTGTTAATAGCTCTAAGATGGAATTCAAAATCACTAATCACAATTGTGAGATTGCTCTAGAAAGTCAACAAAACCTTGTGGAACAGTTTTTTTAAAACTGTGAAAATTGCAAACCAAAATGATTCTTGTAAGTTATATTTTCAAAAAAATACTTAAATACCTCCAAAACAAGATTGTTCATTATTTTCTCATCACTAATCCAAATAAAATGAATCAAATGTTTCTATTTAGATAAAAATACCCTCTAAGAAATAAAATTTTAAAATTTTAGTTTTAATTGTTTGTGATTTATTTTGTCCTACTTGACCAACTTCGTTTTAGACTTAGGGTGGCATAATTTTTGCTATTGAGCGCCAATTGAAATGTAAATTATATTCTTAGAAAGCTAAAGTGTTTTCCTATCTTTGCAAAAAGTTCAAGAAAAAATCAACATACAAATTGAGAGTGTAGGAGCCTATCCAAATTCCATTTTGTTCCTCTTAATAATAGACAATGGAAGTTTAGGGATTAAAACCTTGGCAAAATGGTGATTGCCTTCATGTTTTTATCTGTATGCTACAAAGTTAACTTTCAAGACTTCTAACTAGCTTGCAACTATAGAAGTATATTAATTGGATCCTACTACCCTACGCAGTTAACAATGTTTCTATTGTTAAATTAATTGATTTTTTTGTTGGATCTTGTTGTAGTTCAAAGAAATATTCTAGATTCTCTTCTTGTACATTTACACCTTGATTGATTATTTATGAGTAGTTGGAAATTTTCACAAAAATTTACAAAAAATAAATAAAAATTACATTATATAAAAAAAAAAATAACTTCAATTTTGAATGTTTTATTTATACGAAGATGAAGCTAAAGCATTGTGTATTTTTTATCATTCTTCCAATTACTCATATTTTATTAGGGGAATGTAGTAGTATAATCAAACCATGTAATGCTAAAAGTCCCAAGGCCTTTTTCCCATCAAAACTGTCATTCTAAAGCAAAGAGCAAAACAAAAATTTTAAAATGTTATTTTTGCATATCTAACCATAGGATGTTGTACTAGAGTAATGTAAAAATGTGTGGAATATTTTCAACAACTTTGACCATATAGATTGCAAGATATTGGTATTTAAAGTGAAGGAAATAAGTTTTTTTGGACCTTGCTCAGTTACATTTATTGGCTTTGAACCTTTTTAACTTATAAAATTTTTCTCTACTGATTTTGAATTTATAATTTTACATGATGAAAAAATGAGTTGAGAGTCTATGAAATCTAAAATAATTAAAACTTTTAGTTTTCACTTATTAAAAAAATGTTAAGTAGAAATAGATTCAAGATTGAAGGAAAACGGATCTGTTAATAATTCTAAGATGGAATTGAAACACACTAGTTCCAATGGCAAGATTGCTTTTTGCTAGGGATCTTAAAATGAATCCTCCAAGTTAATTTTTCTAAAAGATGCTTTAAGTGCCCTATTAATAAGATTGTCTATAACTTTTGCATAACAAATCTTAATAGAATGAATCAAAGCTTTCCATGTAGATAAAAATACAATCTATTCAAAACAAGTTTTTAAATGTTTTATTTTAAGATTTTTTGAGGATTTTTTTCTGCTTGCTAAACTAAAATTTGGGCTTTTTGTGCCATAAATTTTTCTCCGGAGCAGCAATTAAAATATAATTTATATTTTAGCCATACACATGTCAGAACAAGGTTAGTTGACAAGGCAAACTAGAGTGCAAAAAGATACGTGGAATTTACTTGGATTAGTTCAAACACTTGTTAGTACATACTTAAAACTCCAAACAAAAGGCCCTCCCAAGCGGCATTGCGAGACACGTGGGGATTGCTTTAGGCTTAGCACACAAAATAAAAACTCAAACAAAAGAGGGCAACCCACAAGATTTCAACATGGTTAGTATAACGCACGACTCATAGAAGATTTTATACTTAAGGAGTTCCCATTTAGAAATATACAACTCAAAAACAAAGATTAGAGGCCCTCCAAAGCGGCATTGGCACGGTACAGTGTGTGTGTGGCTCTAGGATTAGTACAACCAAATAAACAAGCCCTCAAACATAACAAAACTCCTCAAGATTATTAAAAAATAAAGAGAGTCAAATAACTCAACGAAAAGAGGATTCAACAACGTTAGTATTACAAAACAAGACCCGTTGCTACAAATAAATTCCAAAGAAATCATGAAAAGAAATATATGAAGACACAGAACGTGAAAGGCCCTCAAAGACCTCCACAAAGCTTCAAAAGCAACAAATATCGAGCAAAATGAACTCCAAAAATATTATTCAAGATTTTTGGCCAAAATGCCAAAAAAATCCAGCACAAATTGGATCCAATGGACCCAAATACAAGAATGTAGGTATTTTAAGAGGAAGATGGGTGCCCTTTCATATTCTCCTAGGGCACCATCCTCCTCTTGTTCCTACCTAGGATACCAAGGACTTACATCCTTGGCTTGGAACTTACATCCCTTGACTTGGGACTTACGTCTTTGCTTAGACTTACGTCTTTGACTCTTAGACTTACGTCTTTGAATCTCAGACTTGCATTCATATCTCTTGGGATTCTACACCCTTGAATTTAAACTTACATCTTTGATTTTTGGACTTACATCCCAATTCTTGATATCTTTATTTCGATTCTCTAGATTTTTCATCCTAATTTTCTAAATCTTCATCTTTACCACTTAGATTTTTCACCTTCTAAGTTGGTCCAAACTCTAACTTTTGGATATTAGCACCAAATCACAAACGGATTGTGACATTGACTTCAAAAGGCTATATTTGTCGTGAAGAACCTCCATCCCTTCTTTTAATCTCAAAGTCTCATCGTTGGCATCAACTTAACCCTTAAGTGCTCCAACATCCATATTTTGGACGATGAACGGAGGGCTTGCGAGCATTGTTTCGTCCAACTAACTTTTCATTCATTCAATGTAATGCTTGAATCTTAAGAATATAACCTTCTATAATCACCAATTTCATGAAATTCCAGTAAATGATATTTTTGTCCAAAGATATAAGCAAAAAGGTGCAAAATTCAAAAAAAGATTGCTCAGGCATTAAGCGGTTAAAAAAGAAAGCGGGTTACAAATCCAACTTTTGGAATTTGTCTTTTTGTGAAAAGTAATTAGCATAGGCTCTTTAGTAGATGTAGAGGAGTTAGAAAAGACCTATCTTCAACCTCATTCCGACTTTGTATGCTCCCAATATGCCGGTCAACTCTGTTGTAATCTTTTAAATTTGTTAGTTGTTGAAGAATCTAGCTAGTTTGGGTTCTTTTGACTATTAAAATGTTTTGAAACTGGTTTGGACATTCTATTAACATGAAAAATGTTATCTAATTTCTAATAAAAAATTTCCGCCACCTAGATAATTTCTAGGAATTTTTCATTGTAGATCTAGGCAATTGACSATTGGAAGAACATCTTCTAAACTATCAAAAATTCCGAATTTTCTTGTAGAATCTCTCAAGGAATTCCTCAAAACATGTGTAGGCTCGTATTTTTACTCTAAACATTTGAAGGAGGATAAWATGCTACTTTCTTTTTACAACACCAGTAATCAAATAATCTTTAACACTAAGGGAAATCTTGGCAAATAATTTTGATGTTCACTCTTTAGCGTGATTTAAACCTTGGATTTGCATCCTTGAACAATAGCTTTTTTCCACTAGCTTGTTTTGATGTAGTAACTCCTGCATGCCAACAATTCAAATTATCCTATTTTTTTGGTACCATGGGAAAACTGAAATCTATTTTCAAAACTTGTTCTAAGAATGTCCTAAGTTTCTCTCAAACCAATTTAAACCATATTTAGTTGCATACATGGTAGGTTTTAGGTCATTCTAGGCATATCATTCAGATCCTTTAATTCCCACTAATTCTTGGTTTCTATCTTGATTACAAGTGGATTTTGGGCTAGTTCTAGATGTAATWTTCTATTTTAGACCAAATGTTATATTAGCATATTATATACCTGTTTTGGTTCTACATTCTTTTGTGGGCTTTTTGTATTTTTTCTCTATCTAATCTTATTAAAATGTTTTAAGAAAAGGACAATGAGTCTGAGGTGATAAAATGGGAGCTCACAGTAGGACAAAAATGCAACTATCCATTTTCACAATTAGGGATGGAAAAGGAAGATCTTCTATAATAGTTTGAATTTCAAAAAACTAGTTTTGGTAACGAAATTAATACAAATCATTACTACTCCAGCGTGCACTATTTAAAAATTAAAATAAAATAATTTTTTATAAATACGAATGGGAAAAATAATTGCAGTGGAATAACAATAGAATTCTTTAAAATAAAAAACTACAGTTCAAGTGTCTGGCTTAGAATAGTTAGGATTTGATTCTGCAGATATTCTGGCGTGTCATAAGTCGCTCTCTCTGCTTTCCTGCTTTCAATTATTTTTTACAATTATTTTTCTTTACACAAGGGCCTGAAAAAGCTTTATAATCACTGCAGGGTAATTGATATCAATTTTTTTCTTCAGTTATTTTTCTTGACACAAGAAAGTTTTGGATGAAAATTACTACAATTCATCCAATTAATGTCAAAAAAACTCTTAGAATTCAGATAAATCTAAATGCTAAAACCTAAAAGAAAAATCAATTTAGAATTTTAGGTCTCTAGGAATTAATGGATAAAGTTTGATAGGATAGTTTAGAAGAGAAACTTTTTTTTTTAATTGTTGATAACTTCTAGTAGGAAGATCTAATCATTATATATTTTTAGCATTTTGAAAAGAGCATTAAATGCTGTAAGATTTAGAATATTTGAAATCTTGATTTGATTAATTTTCTTTTGAGGATGAGACTATGAGAGTACTGGCCTACATTGGCCAAAACTAGCTTGAATTTCTAACTTTTGGAGATTTTTTGTTTTAAAAGTTTATACTTAGATACTTTAGGGTGTAGAATAATACAAGTTTTTTTTATGCTTGGAAGGCGACATTTATGCACCCATAATGTATTCTATATCAAGAAACAGAAAAAACCAAGTTGTACTCAATCTATCTGAATTTAAGGATGGAGATAAAATGCTCCCATATAATATATTAAAAATTTGCGTACTACATTTATAAAAAAATCCAAGGATTCAATCACATTTAACCCTGGAGTGCTCCAACGTTCATTTTTTGGACAATGAATAGATTGAAACTATAGTTTCCCATCCTCTTGAAAGTTCTTCTAATTAGTGGAGATACTATAGCAAGTTGTTCTGGGTGATTGCAAGAAAGACCCCCCCGTTTTTGTAGCGTTTGGCATAGTACTCACATAGTACTCATGTTTTTTTCAGGAGTACTGTAAAAATAGAAAAACAATTTTAAAAAAATGTGAAAAATATATTTAATTTATATTCCTGTAAGAAGAAGGTACCCTATGAAGGAAAAGCGTAGGAAAATTCTCTAAGTAGGAGAACTAGAATTGTGCAAAAATGTGCAAAATTTCATGAAAATAGGTGTTTTGATGTTTTAATTTGTAGAAAATAGGAAATGTAATTTAAAAAAAAACTAAAAACTGGCAATTTGGGAGAACTTTATGATAAGGAGATTTCACCAAAATAATGATCTTAAAACCATCTTGAATGTTCAAAAGTGCATGCGCAAAAGACCCCTGTAAGCACGCATGTAGAGGACATAAAATAATGTTTTTTTAGATTCCCTTTAGCAGATGCATGCCTACCTAGTGTGGAAATAGACTACAAAAATTTCAGCTCTAGATTATTAATTTTGGGCACTCCCCAGTACTAAAAATCTCTGAATTGCAAAACGTGACAAATTAGCTAAATTGAAATTTAAATATAAAATGATTTTTTAAAATTTCTAAAAAATAAGGAATCTGATTGTTATCAAGCAAGACATCTCCAATAAAATTCTCAAGTCAATTGGTCTCATACTTCAAAAGTTATAGTGGATGGAAACTCCACCTTTCGAATTGTGACGCAAAATAGTACTGGTCTTTCTTGCATTCACCCTTCTATCTAAGGATTAAATTTGGTGTTACTAGAGTACATGTTTTTCTGAAATTATCAATGTGCAAGTATGTCAAGTGGTTGACCAAGCCAAAATTGCAATGACTTTAGTTCAAAAATTGGATTGATCAAAATGAGGTCATAGATTTTAAGAACACAAAACTTTTAAAAATCACTATGTCAAGAGAACCTCATTTCAAATCTATTGCAACACATTCTACTTCAAAAATGGTAATATTTTGTTGTTTATCAAATTTTGAAGGAATTTTGAAATTTTCCTTTCAAAATTTAACCCCTACAGGACCGAGGCATTTTCTGGCTCAAAAATCACTTAAAACTGTCATGTTTGTTGCATTCGTCCAAGGAACCAAACCAAACATTTTTTGTAAATCTAATTGCAGAATCTCATACTTCACTTGTCTCAGAGCATGTGGTAAAAATTTCATGAAGTTTGACCATATAGATTTAAAGATATTAGCATTCAAAGTTGAAAACAAAAGTTTTTTTGAACTCTGGTTTGCAGTTTCAAATGACTTTGGCCGCCATTTCTGGAAAGTTTTTGCACTGCAAAGCTTGAGTTTAAAATTTCTTATGTTGAGCATTTGTGTTGAGAGTCAAGGAAGAAAAATTTGAAGAAAAAATATTTGATTTTTAATCTTTAAAAAATTGTTATATTGAAGTATGTCTAAGATTGAGCAGAATGCTAAATTGTTAATAGCTCTAAGACGGAATTGAAACACCCAAATTCCAATGGCGAGATAGTTCTTGCTAACAAACTTAACTCTATTCCAAAAAAGCATAAAAAAAAACTTTGATCCTTTAGGGGTTAAACAAAAATATTGGTAATAGTATTGGTGAATCTAACCGTATGGATGGAACTCTTACTCTACAACTTTTAATTGTATATCAATTCCAAAATATGCTTTCAAATAACATTTTATAATAATTTTTTTTAAATCGTCAATTTTTGAGTTAAAACAATAACAAACAATTCTCTAAATTGAGTGTACAAATTTCTAAAACTTGGTTGTAAAATTAAGATCAACATATTTTATAAAAATCCTCTTTCTTTGCATAGTTCAATACTTTTAACAATTAAGGCCATATTTGTTATATTGAGACCTTTGCAAAGTTTCATTTTTATCTTCGACTCGAAGATAAACCACTTTATTTCTTTACTATTGCTTTTTTATAAATAGATAACAACACCAAATTTTAGAATTTCATTATAGGATCACTATTTATTTTTAGTCTTAATTACTATTTTTTGAAATGAATTTTCCAATAACTAGCATTCTATCTCAAAATTTGCAAAAGTCTCAATATAACAAGTATGGCCTTAATTTGGATCCTTTATATGTCTTTAGAATGAAGGAATCTTAAACCTAAATTTTTGATGGATAGCGATAATAAATTAAAGTTCAATATCAAAGAAGTGAAATCTAGTTTGGAGCAATTATTCTTCAAAGTTGGTGGGTTTATAACCATTGTGTATCAAATTTGAAGGTTGACACCTTTAGAAAATATAGTTGATGCAACTTTTGACAATGAAATATTTTACTTTTTATTAAACTCAACATGTTCAAAGGAAAATTTATTCACTTTGAAGTTAGAATTTTCTTTTTATAAGAAAATAGACTTCTTTTATTCTAAATAAACTTTGAAACAAAATTTATTGATTGTATATTATAATACAGTTTTATGCTCAATTTTCCCTCTACATTGTTGATGAACGATTATTTTATAATGATATTAAATTTATGAATTTCTATGAATATATGAATTTTTATATTTTTATAATTAAAAATTAAAAACTCGACAATTTTTTATTAAAAAAACATTATCTTGTTGCCTTTGTAGTATACTATGTATTACTTTCATTCCACAAAAGCATTTCATATTGTCCATTTTCCAATACAAGATTATGGAAGATATGGAGGATGTTTCAATATCCAATTGTCAAGAAAATTCTCCCCTTTATGATCGCAAGAAGATATATTTGGTGCATGCATAGTCAAGTAATATTCTTGTATCAAATTTAGTAGCGGATTTGCTAAATCCTATCAAAGTATTGTACAAAAAATGTCAAGGCCACAATTGAGCAATAGAATAATAGATGCACTCTTCATTTTTGTGATAATCTTGAAAGTCATTCATTGACCACTTATTGGCCTCAACGTCTTTCTAAGGTTAACCTCAATCTAAATTCCCATTGTCCTCTTTGGGGACAAATAGAAGTTCAAGGACTTTCCATGATCTCAATTTTTTGAATTTAAAAACAAAGGAGCAAGAGTCCTACAATTGGGTGGTATTAGGTCAACAATTGGTATTGGGTTCAACTACCTTAATATCGTGGAATCTATACAATTATAATTTCTGAAATTCTTCCACACATTCTTATACCAATGCAGCAAAGATCCTACATTGAGATATGCAAAAAAATATTTAATATTTTTTGCTTTTTGCAAGAGAAATGGCAATTGTGAGTGGATTTTGATGAAAAAAGGCATTGGGACTTTGAGGGTTCTTCTTTGAATGAAATAATTCCTAAAATTTCTCATTGTAAAACAACTTGCTCACTCTTTGATATTCAAATCGACTTTGGACTAAAGGGAAAACGACTAGCAAAAGCTAAATCCACAATATAAGTACAGAGCTACTTGAAAACAAGCTCGTTCGAGTGTTAAAATATTCTCATTTCTACATTATAGAAAGAGCCACTAGTAGCATCACTAACAACATTCATAACCTTCTCAATTAACCAGTACAGCACAAAACAATCATTATTCCTTTCCAAAAAAAATTAGGCAATACTCTTTAGAGAGCAGTACAGACTAAGAGGGCAATAACTTCAGGATTTTTCTTACTGACACATAACATTTCATCACCTTTTTCAATGAACAACTCAAAGCCAAAAATATTATTGGAGTCACAATCTTTGGTGATCACCTACTAAGCCTAAGCGTGACAAACATGCAAGATCTCAAAAACTGTTTTATGCCTAAGGCACGAGTGCTACCCTTGATGCTCTCCTCAGAACTGGACTCTGTCGCAACAGCAATAGGAACCTAAAAACCAAATAGTCGATTCGAGTACAATCTTTCCTCCAACACCATTTCCCCAAGGACATATGCACCCTGGAGTACTCAAAATCAATTTGAGAATGACCATACCCTCAACAATTCCCTAATGAGAGCATATGTATGCTACAGTATCCAAGGTGACTGGATTGATCTACGGCACCCCCCACCATAACTGTAAAGTAATCTGGTGTTAACAACAGATGTTTGCCAGACCTATATGACATTTGGAAAAGTTGGCTTCTGAAGACAGACTTCATGGAAGTGTGACATTTAACGTTCACAAAAATGTATAAATTGTGTACATTCTAGGAGGTGGTCGCTTTTAGAGCCCTATGGTATTTCAACTTCAAAATTTCATAAATAATTCCACAAAGCTCCAAAAAAATATGAAACAACTTGAGCCACATATCATTTCCTCTTGTCTTTCAACAATAATTTACTGAAAAATATTTCAATATGTTTTACCTCCCCAAAATTCAGTTTCAGTGCTTATTAGATGGTCGCTTTATGGACCTCCTACCTTACATTCCACAAAGCCCTCTACCAACAAGATGCAGACATCGCTGGATGTTGCTTCAAAGTTGGGCTCCTCTGGAGCTAATTGCTTGACATGTTTGCTTTTCAAGGGTTTCAAACTCGAGTATTTGTGTAGCTAAAGCTTTCACATGCTTTACTCATGACCAGGATGCACTGCATAATTTATCAAACGAATTTGGTCATATAGACTCTATCTACTCTCCTATTGTATTTAATTTGGAAGATATAAAACATTGCAATCTTTGTACAYATGGCTATTTTTTGACGGTAGCGCACGGTCTAGTCACCTCTGCACACCACTGTAGCGTTGTTGACTTGGTTCGTCGGTAAGCTAGGGCACGTTAGGTTTCAGTCTGCGGCTCCGTCTGTGGTGATCCTTTCTTGCYCTCCCCCGTTTTGCCCTCGCGTTTTTCCTGGTTGCATCCGCGTTCTGTGATTTAACTTTCTCTGCCGGTGGACGCGTTGAGAACACTTTTTATGTCCCGTGTCGTAACCGATAATAGCTGGGAGTGTAGGGAATGCTCAGCTTGGGTAAGAGGCGGCAGAAGGAAAGTGACGAWGCCTTGCCTGATGTTTCTGTGTTACTGTAAGTACTAGCCAACTGGAATTCTTCTAACTGGCTCACGGTAATTAGTGAWTGTTTCGTACTAAGCAACGGGAAGAAGTAGCAGATATTCTCTTCTTGTGTCGTTGCTGTTCTGATGCCTGGAGGTTTTGTTTGATCCAATTCTTGATTCTGTTGTTTTAAGAGTATCAATCTTTATGCTTGGCACTTCAGTAAAATATAGAAACAATAAGGTTTATGTAGTCGATATATTCTGCCGTCTATTGTTGCGTTCTTGAATCTTCTTCTTGGACATTTGTTTTCAGCAGTTACTTGCTTGGGTTATTTTGAGGAGTTTGGTGCTTGCATCCAAAAGCGTAACAGAGCAGACAAAGTAAGCCATCCTCGTATGCCTGGCAGCTGTCGTTCTCAGTTCGAATATACTCAAGCTTATGTGAATGATCCTTTTGTTCAATTTCAGGTCTTGTCAATCTTGTCATCGTTTTCAGTTTGAAGATTTCATTAGCACTAGTTTGTGAGAATTTAGAGTTGGTTCAATCTGAATTTGATAAGCTTTGGTCCCCTGTCTTCGGGCACCCGGGAGTTAAGTTCTGGCAGTTTATTCTGCCGGACTCTCTTATGTAATCTTTGCTGGTGTTTTATTCCAGGGGCTTCACGCCCCACCCAGTCGTTCGCGGCTTTCACAGCACTAGTTTGTGAGACCTGAGGAGCAATAACTGTGGATTTACACTCTGCCTCTAGCCAACTGTGAGGCACACCATGGAACGAGGTGGCGGCACCAAGGCTCCATTCACTGGTTGCAGCATTGTCCAGAGGTTGGATTCATATGCCTGTCCTGGGTCCAGGCACATGAGAGCGATGTATTGGAGAGGGCATTTTGAGGATGTGGCTATTTCTCTTCATTGCTTGTTTATTGTTTACAGTTTATATTAAAGTGGTCGATTTGAGTGATGAGGTCAGACTAGAAAGTGATGTCATATTGACCTGTTTSTGTAGAGCTTTGCATATTTTTGGCAAGTAACAGAGTGCATCTGGGATTTGGTGTTTGCCTTGTGTTGTGTAGGTTTGAGAACCGTCTTGAAAGTAAGCTCCCGATCATTCCCTATGGTGGGGGTGCAAAAACAAGTTTTAGGGAGCAGTTACAAAGCATGGATAGGCTCGGTCTTCGTCTTTTGCTGTATGAAAGTCGACCGGAGCCCAAGCATAAGATCTTCCTCAGCCACAGTGGCTCGCAGAAGAGCTTTGTGAAGCAATTGTGCAAGGATATTGAAAGATATGACAGATACCCTTTTTTTGATGTACTTCGGACAAGTTTATCCATTGGATGTGATTTTCCAAATGCAATTTTTGAAGCGATTGGGCAATGCCAAGTTGATCCCAAATCTAAGTGGTTGCCAGCATCTGGTATCTGTGGAATTGTGGAGGACCAAAGTGCAGTTGAGTATACATGAGATTGAGAATCTTGAAACAATGTGTCCTACAGTATTGATCAGTAACCAGGAATTTGGCTTTGAAAATTCTGGCATGTCTTGTTAGATTTGAAGCTTGAACTTATTAGTTTTGGCTTCCGAGGCATTGGATTGTAAACATCAACATTTTAAACTTGGTTCTAGGATTTTGTTAACCATTTGCATACTCATGGATCTATTCCAAGTTCCAATATAGATACGTTTTTTTTGGTGAATAGTGGTTAATTTGTATAATTATGTTAGAATGTCATGAGGCCTTGAATTTCTCTGTTGAACATGCGTGATATTAATCGTAAAGACATTTTGGATTTTATTATGATGTTTTTACACTAAAAAACTATAAAAAGCAAAGCCTAGTTGTTCAAGCAATGCATGTTGAATTGCTCAAGTGTTAAACGTAGTATCGGACTAGGTGAGTGATTGTAAATCTTGTTATGAGAAGTATCTGTTTGAGCCATAGAAGTGGCAATGACTACAATATTGAAAGAAGCACAACCATAGAGCAAACTATTTGAAGGTATTTATAACAAATGTACTCATAACATAGGTACACTATATATAACATCGAAAGAGTATATATATTATAGGTACCTATAGTATAGACATCTATAACAAAAAAATATATCTATATTATAATATCAACTCTTAGGCTTGTAGGCTTGTAGATTTTACATATACTCACATGCTAGCACCCCTCTATTTATGACTACCTTAGTCATAAGAGGCTTTGTCCTTCCCTCGGGGAGATCACTCTTTGTAATTTAAGGTATACACCTGAGTTAAGAGGGTATATGATGTGGGGCTATTTACCTTAATTATTGTATTTAAGATGACCCTATTTTTACATAAAAAACTACTAGGGGCATATTTTTGATACCCTATGTTTTTTATAAATTCATTCATGCGGTTTTTAAAATGGGGCTATCTTACATATAAAATTTATGTGTCCAATTTTTTCTCACCCCATCTTTCTTTACAAATTTTTCCTTTCCTCTACTACATACATATGTAGGAGATACACCATGAAACCAACAACAACCAATTTAATTCTTGTGCCATTGACCAAGTGGCCGTTCATACCCTCTAAAGGACAATTCTGTTGAAAGGACAATTGAAAATCCACGTAGGTCCAATAAAGTCAATTTTGATGTTCACAAATTTTTGGCACAAATGTGAAAATTTATCTTTAGTGGAAATATGATTTTTTCCAATTGAATGCCTAATTTGAAAGTTATGCTAACTTGAATTTTTTTGGCAACTCACGCAATTAGAGCATCTTTTGCAAAGATGCTCATCAATTTTTGAAATTTGGCATGCATACAAATAATAAAATGTAGAATATGATTGTCAAAAAAATTTAGTTCTCAAATCACATTCCAAGAGGAGTCAAACTTTGTTAGGTATGTGGAGGTGGCTTAAAAAAAAAACGTAATCCTTTAACTTCAAGTCCTATGAACTTGCAATCTATAAAGTCGAATTTCTTGAAATTTTGACCAAATATTTCAAATGTTTGTCTCTAATTTTTAACCATTTGAATTTCAAATATAAAATTTTCTCATTCCACAAGATATCATCATAAAATGACTAGAATATTACCAAAGCACTTAACTTCCTTGCATTGCAAATTGATGTATAATAAGCTAGACTCCATATTTGCTTTTGAAGTTTTTCATGAGTGAACCTAGCATCATATACTTATGAATGTTTGAAATCCTCCTTTTTGCACAGTAGAAAATTTTTATTCCAAGAGGAATCAAGGTTTGTTGACCCTATTTTGTAGGAATGAAGAATTTTTTTTTTCTCACTTCAAAGTTCAAACGTTATAATTTGATTTTCAATCTATATGGTCAAATGGGCTAAAACAATTTCCTTGCATTTCTTTAATTTACTTGTTTAATACACTTTTTTACAATTGGAACTTAAAAAATAATTATTATAGACAATGCATCAAAAATTGGCAATTTTGGACTTTTTCTCTTCCAAAACACCCTCCAACCTTCATGGGTTAATAAGAACTTTACCATTGAACACTTTCAAATCCCTATTGAAATTGTCCTATGAACATTTTATCAATATGAGTGTATTTAACACATACAGCTTCATAGATTGAAGTTAAATGGACTATAAATTCTATCCTCATGGTACAATTTTTAATTTGTTGAATTCACTCAAGTGAACTTTTCTACGAGCCTCCCTATTTGTGAATGTCCCACTTATGGTAAATGTCTCACACTTATGCTTAGTTTTTTTTATATATACACTACTTGTACAATGGCACAATTTTGGTCAACTACCTTTCATCTATTTAAATTATTTGTCTACATCTATAATTACTCATTATACTATGAAAATTTTGCATAGTCCATGTCTGCCAAGGCTAACTTATCAATAAAAATTCCTACTACATGGTGATTTAATGCACCCTAATTTATATATAATAGATTATGTAGTATTGCATGGACCCTATATTAGCCCTACATATTGTATAAAAAATTTCCCCTTTGAATTAAATGCACCCTATCTTTTAACTCACGTAGTTTTCTAAAAATCGAAAGTGATCTCGCCGGGGTCCTTCCACGAATAACCAAGCTAGAGGTCTTTCACTTAACCCTTAAACGACGCCGAGGACGTTTTACGTCCAATGAATGGCAAAGAATCTTTCCTTGTAGGATAGAAATGCAATCATTCATCCTTCGTATTAGAGGTGGAAAGGGGAGATCTTCTACACATTAGGAAAATTTTCAGCCCTCCAAGAGGCCGCAAGTTTTGCACCCCGGTGGTGCAATTAAAGAAAAAAATAAAAATAAAAAATTATTTTTTATTTTTCAGAAATTGGAATATGACGTGGCACTACTGGTGCCACATCAGCGCCACACGAGATTGACTATTTTTTAAATATTTTTTTTATTTTTTAAATATTTTTTTTCAAAAAAAAATATTTTTTTATTTTTCTGTATTAGCACTGCGGGGGTGCCGAAAAAAAAGTCTTAACGGCCCTCTGCAGGGCTGAAAATTTTCCTAATGCGGTACTTTGACTTCCAATGAATATATTTAGCTTTTTCGAAGGAGATGATGTCACAAGGTATCAAAATGCATGATTTCCACGCCTACCGGTCCGTCCTTCAAGGGTTAACCTTGACCTTAAAAGGAAGGGTC
>VACF01002520.1:0-92833 GCA_006891605.1 Pleurozium schreberi | reverse complement strand
ACCCAAGATCACCTCTATACATTTCATGGTCATTTGATCCATTAGGGTTAACTGTCCAAATGATTTAAGATTTATAAATACATTATCTAACACTATTGCATACTTTATATAATTTATTTGTTTAYAATTTATAATGTTTATTCATGATATTTKTTTTTGGTAGTATTATTTTAAGCTCAAATAACAAATTAAGAATTAAAATTTGGCTTTTGAAGTTTTTTACTAGGGTAGCATCAACAAATGAAGAAATTTTCTAACAATAAGGCCATATTCGTTATATTGAGACTTTTTGTAGTCTCATTTCTATCTTCGACTCGAAGATAAACCGCTTTATCTCTTTACTAGTATTCTTTTATAAATAGGTAACAACACCAACTTTTAGAATGTCATTATAGGATCACTATTTGAGCATTATATATTTTTGGTTTCATTTATTATTTTTTTAAATGAATTTTTCAATAACTAGCATATTGTCTCAAAATCTGCGAAAAATCTCAATATAATGAATATGGCCTTCAATTATAAAATCTCCATCTTCTACATGTCTTCTTCTTTTGTATCCTAACAAAACTTCTTTTATATACTAAAGAATAATTAAGAATAATTGGTTGATTAGGAGTCTTTTCAAGTTGGAAAAACGCCAATTTTAAATTTTTTTATTTAAAAAATAAAATACTAAAATATGTGATTTCTTGAATTTCTTTATTAATCTACTTTTGTATTACACTTTGTATAAATATATATATACTACAATTTTTTTAAAACATCATTTTATGTATTTTATATTTTAGTTGCAGATTTTATTTCCCAAAAGTTGTTAAACTCCTAGTACTACTTGATTTGCACTAATAAAAAAAGAGTACCAAACCACACTACTAGATCTTGGCCCCAAATGCTATTTATAACTTGGTGGTAGCAACACCTAGAACGTAGTGTATTAGAGAGCTCTCATTTTTTCAATTACAACTGAAGCTCTCATCTCAACTAAAGATGGGTGCAATCCAAGCACAACATTCAAATAYTATCTTGAGAAGTCATTCAAATATTATCTTGAGAAGTTATTGGAAGTGAAGGTCCAAAACCATGCTCTAATTTTAATGTCTTCATGTTGTTGAAGATTATGAAGACATGTAAGTTATTTACTCATTGGATTTGCTCTCAAGCTACACTTTCACTATCCTACCTTTGCATTACCCCAAAATCAGCAGGTGTATCGTTGTTGTTATTCAACCCAAACCCCACGTCATTTAAGTTACTCAACAACCACAATATCAGTAGAAAAACATCGGTATTAGTCTCGTAGGCAGAATGACTCTCCTCTTTAGATTTCACACGGAGTCCTTCAACCATGTGACAAGTCACGAAGAATCCAACTAAATTTTTTTATAACCAAAGAATCATGATACATTCGAGAAAGAAAATTTAAAAAATATCGGGACATACAATTTGCATGACATGTATGACCTGGTCAACCTCTGAGGAAGCCTGTTATCTGAATATCCAGGTGCAATCCATTACGAATAATGCAGCCTAAAGCCAAAACCATGAATTGCTCACTCTGTCTAAATCATTGATGGAGGAGCAGGTCTTGCTGGGGACTTAAAAATGMAGGATAACCTCCACAGGCGGAAGCTATTTCTGCTTTGGGGACAATAGGCGACCCAGTAAACTGACCCCATCGACGGTGGTTTTCACTTCTGCCCAGACTTGGCCATGGCTGCCAGGAAGGTGACAGGAAGACATCATAGCCGCTTGCGCTGGTATTTGATGACGAATCCTGAGGGACGGAATAGTCAATACCCTAAGCGTAAGTAAATTCTTAACAACAGCAGACTCATTGATCTCATTCTGTTAACAATTCTTTTTCCTTCTAAGCTTAGGGTTCGGATCTTGCACTTCACGAGTGGCCATTGCGCAGCCTATTTGGAGCAACGGCATCATCCCCAGCGACATCGATGCTTGGATCTGGTGTGCTCTCGGGATCCAATCTGAATGCGATAGCATTTCTTGCTATATCCATCTGAGAATCTTTCTCCATGTGCCATAGCAAAGTGTCCACGGACTTCGATGATGCATTCCGGTATTGTTTCCAAGGGTCTGGTGTGCTCTGCGACAGCATTTCTTGATATCTGAGAATCTGTCTCCATAGTAATTTGTCCACGTTGATGCATTTCGGTATTGCTTCCACAGGCTCTCTTATGAATGTGTCTTGTTTCTGATGTCGGAAAGGACTTTTTTTTAATGCAAACTTGTTAAAGAGTTGCTGTATAGGGCTGGGGATATCGCTTATACGGATTGGCCGGATGTCAACTGTGCTGTCAATCCCTCCCATGTCCATTGCAACTGCACACGAGATTGGCTTCGTTCCAATCCCGATTCCTGCTTAGCGGGTAGGTTACGAATCCTTGCTTTGCAAACTGAGTCGTGGTTCCTTGAGAGCGTGGATGTTGCAGAAATTGTACTAGTATTTATCTTTCCGGTGTACTACGTAGTACTTTGATGGTTCTTTTCAGATTTAAACTATCATGGATTCACAGGTGACGTTGCTCATGCCCGGTTAAAGTTTGAGGAGCAACTCAGCAACTTGGATTACATTAAGGTAAGGGATCTACTTTTGCTTCTGTAGTGCAGATTCATCTTAACATGTCACATTCCCAATGTATTTTGTTTGGCACATTTTCCTCGAAATAAAAGTACTTCACCTCATAGTCAATCGCGTGGAACAGAATTTCCTATTTTAGGATCTTGTAATAACATATGTTGGAGGCAGTTTGTGGATTTCATGTGTTCCACTTCAAAGGCGAACTCCTGGAGATCACTGGATTTGTCTTTGTGCGATAGACCCATCCTCGGCACATGGGATGATCATGATTATAACTGGTGAGTCTGCTTGCAGCTATCGCTCTATGCACAAAAACTTTGATTCTCGTAAAAAGAGCTTGCCCATGCTTGTTTCTTCCAAAATCCAAATGGACTTGGACATCAGGTTGGCTAGATGTAATGTGCTTGCTCTTGCCGACCGCCTGTAGTATGAATATTTCTCAATCATCGTCTGCTCTGAGGAAGCGTTTGATCTTTTCTGGAACAAATTCTGAACCCTTACCAGAGCCTTCAGCAAACTTAGCACAGATTTCTTCGAATTTCTACTAGAAGAGAATTCTTTCAGAAGAAGACGCTTGGCTTTGTCTGAACTGATTTTCTGTTGTAGTATCCGCTGTGTGGTGAAGGCGRCTGAATTAATGGACTTTGTGCAAGGCAACCAGAAAGTTTAGGACTGAATGGGTTGGAGGTAGGCAGGACGGTGATAAACGGATGCCTACGAAGGAAGAGCAGAAGCAGTTGTACCTTGATGCCTTGGGAGTGCCCAGCAACAGTCCSCGGCGTAGCGATGACAGAGGCATATACTGGAGGGTATTTATTCCAATCCTGTGATCACCTTCATGACTGAAATACATTCTCTAATCAGTTCATGGTCCTTCGTACTGGTGGTTGTGATCATAACCTTCGTCATTTGCGATGAGCACTTTCTGGTGGAGTCGGCTCCAAGTCTACCTTGATCAGTTTGTTTCAGTTCTGAATGGTTGGTTGTTACCGGTCTCGTTCATTGACGATCTTTATGGCCTTCTGTGTCATGCAGCACACATTGAATGAGGGGGTTGCTGGAAAAGAGATAGATGTCCTTCTTTTAGATGAGCGCTACTATCGTGATACCAAGCCATGCCATACTCGTCGGGACTTCTGCAATTTTACAAATCCCAAGAAGACCAAGTACATGTGGTATTCCMTTTTCCCTTTTCTCTCAATAAATCTTACGGATATAGGGCTTATCGAGAGTGCACTCTATTTCTGAAAGACGAAGTGTGCGGAGTTGTATCCAAGAATATCTTTTGATATCCAATCTGACCCGTTTCTCTTTTGCGGACATAGTCACGAAATTATTGGTCGATCTGTTTTTTACTCTAATACTCGTGGAGAAGCTAATAAATTATCTCTAGAATGCTGGTGAGAGGGCTTGTTGTTAACCACAAGACGGTGTAGTTAATTTTCATTGCTACTTGGGCAAATGTGTATGGCAGGTGTAAGGATTTTCTAGAGGGTGGTGCTGATGGGACAGGATCATGCTGCAAAAAAGATGACCTATTTTGGCAAGGTACTAAAACGTCAACTACATCARGACCTTTGCTAWATGAGATGGGAACATTCTTGTATCAGAAAAATGTCTTGAAGTATTTATACTTGAACACTGTACGTTGCTCACAGCTGACAATTTGAATATGGCGTATTTATTTTCTGCACAAAATTAAATACTTGGTGTGGATTTGCGTATAAACAATCCCCAAATCGCTATGATTAGCTGACTTTGTGCAGTTGTGGTGTGCAGGGTGGTGTAAACTTCTTCAAAACCGCGCCGACCCAGTATGGGACCGAGTTTGCAACCCAAAGTCGCCGTCGTATGGCTTTATAGATGCTAACATGAAAATGACTAATAACAGCTCCAGAAACGAAGCTTTTTCATGGAGTAAAACTGACCAGATGGATGCTATAAGTGATTCAAGTGTGCTCTGTGAGGTACAGCTTCTAACTAGTAGTCAGCTGCAAGAGATGTACAACTTTTATTTTCTGTATTCAATATGGCCCTCATAAATTGCATGAGTCCTATATCCAAATCCCTACCGTGTGCTTGCACAGGAGATTGTACAGAGCACTCTGTTGCAGAACCCAAATMTGAGAAGATGTAATCGCACGAGGGAATGCAGGCAACCACAGGAAAAAGTTAAGATTGGATTAGTGATCTTTTTTTCCCCTCGCTCTGTTTGCTGGATCGCCATTCCTCACCTCGCAGCGTGGCGTGCGATCATGGGCAAAATATCTGAGTGGTAGGGAGCAACGCTGGAGTGAGCTTTTGCAGGGCTTCCTGGTACATCTGCTGGAGTTCTCTCCATCCCAATTGCCAACGATTGCGCCTCTCATACTCACGCGAATCCCTCGACAGTCTGAAAGTATTGCGACTCTCTTCACCGACCTCGAGCTAGTCCTGCCGCACCTTCATGCGGAGGGCAAGGCGTTTCTAGAGACAGCCCTGGAAGCACTCGTTCTCTCTGACGATGCTGAAACGTTTCACCGGAAGATTCTGGGCGTACTCGCTGGCGGGAGCAGCTGCAAAGAGATTCCGTGGTCGCAATTACCATTGCTTCCAACCCTTGAAGAAGTCCAAAACTTAAATTTTTCAACTCGCTCCAATCTTCCGGTGGTGAAACAGATCGGGCCTTACGATGGCCCGGAGGAGTACCTGGACACCTACCTCCGCTTGTTGAGAGAGGATTGTTTTGCAGGTTTGTTGCAGGGGATACACGCTTTGTGCCAGGGGAAACCCGAAGATTGTGACATGAAGCTGTGGTCCAAAGTCTCTGCGTGTGGAGTCCACTTCAGTTAYAACGCGTCTCCGGGTCTCACCCTAGCATTCATGCTGCCGAAGGCGAAGGCGAAGGCGCCCCTTGCAGGAAGCTTGGTGTGTTTCTTCGAAGATGATGGTGGTTTTGAGCGCCCAATTTGGGGCGTCGTCAGCMGGTGTGAAGAAGATGCAGTGAATAAATGCACCATATGTTTCGTGGACATCATAGCTCTGGCAATCGGAGCGGAAACGTCGAACACTGACACGAATTCGTGGTGCTTTCAGTGTGCGCGGCTCATGCAAGGCAAGGACATGGTGATGGCGGAAAGTCCCACTTACTACAAGGCATACCAGCCAGTGTTGGAGACACTGCAGCTGACCGATCCGGAGAGTGTTCCATTCAGASAAGAGCTTGTGTCCGTGACATGGCCACAGGATCCGACTCCAGAGTACCTCAGCAACCCCGATGAAACGGTAACACTGGACTGGAGTTGCATCTTTGAAAGAAAGCCTGAGGCCAATGTAGGGATGTTGCAGCTGCTTCAACCTGAAGAGAGATGCTCGAGCTTAGACTCGAAAAAAGCACCCACCCGCCTTGAGATTCGGGAGGGAGTGGGAGCAGCGACATCCCTCCTGGAGCGAGGATACAAGACCAGCTTTGATCCCAGTTAACTCAAAGCCGTGGAGCTCGCGGTCCACAACCGGCTGGCCATGATCCAGGGTCCACCCGGCACAGGGAAGACGCATGTGGGGGTGACGCTGTTGCAACTGCTGCTTTTGGCGAATACATTTCCGAAGATTGCCCCGTGTCCGTCATCACATTGAAGAACCATGCCCTTGACCAGTTTCTGGAGAGGTGTCTGGACTTCGAACCCAACATTGTGCGTGTCGGCGGGCGCAGTAAATGCCAAAAACTAGAATCCCATAACTTGAATCGTATGATAAAATCTGACGACGAGTTTCGATCCGACTTTGCTGAGAACCGCGAGAATCTTGAAGATCTCAGGGGAGTCATGAAGGAGGTGCTCGACATTGTCAAACGATATCTAGACAACTTCGATCCAAGTATGATCGTGGAACATTCCCCGGAACTGCACTTGCACCACTTCTTGGAACGTGCTGTGCATCCCCGTTCCAAGATTGAGTCATGTGCCAGAAAGGTGCCGGAAGGTCTCACCCTCGTTGAACTACTTCGAGGACGTTCAATTCCAGGGGACGCAGACCCGACGTTAGCGTCTGATATATTGATCTTCAGGTTACTTCTGGTCGCGGAGATGAAGAGATGGATGCCGAGTCCAAAGGTTCTCCAATCCGCCCTCGCCTTTCTTTCCTTGAAGAAACCCGTCAGCAGCAGAATACCGCAGCGTGACCATGTTYCCGGAGAGGAATCCGTACTAKCCGATGAGGAGGATGAAAGACGAAAGGAAGAAGAAGAACGAAGGGCTGCCTACGAAAGCCTTCGCCTGGAAATCAACCTCGATGTGGACACCGGTATGACTGACCCCCGGCTCTCAAAAAACAGTGTTCAATGGTTACTCAGTAGCAGCTTCATGAAATTTCCGATGGAGAAGGATGTCCGTGGCGCGTCAATGACATATCACCGATTGAACGTAAGAGATTCAAACTTTCCACTGTCGATATTGTAGAGCATGGATATATTTTAGTGTATATATCGTGCCGTTCTGCAAAATCAAGCAGATGAAAGTTGGTCGGACATATATGTTGTGGTATATTTCCATTCTGGGCATGAGATACTTTCTAATGATATTGACATCTTGAGTGGAACCGAATGATCATGCATCAGATGGACACTATTGGAGGTCAGTTCGATTGGATTGCTCATGAAAATCCGTATGATTTATTACCGGAGCATCGTGCAATCTTGGTTTACAAATACTGGCAAGAGAGTGTGAACGGAGCTTGCGAGCGGCTGACAAGTTTGAAAGCCGATTATGATACCTTGTTGCAAGATATGGAACAGATAAGTCAGCGCCGCAAGCTAGCTGTTCTTCAGAAGGCCAAAATAATTGGAATGACTACTACTGTAAGCTATTTCACACTACTGTGACCGATGTGCATATGTGGTTGTCGCCTCATCTGCGTCTATCCAAGGGACGAGCCAGAGTTCAACTACTGTAACAAGGTCGGACCCAACGTTTGCACTAGCTTACATGTATTTTTGTTCATAATATAAAATGAAGGATGTACTTACCAAAAAAAAGTTCTCGAGCGAAGTATGTTGATGTCTAATATCATTAAAGAAAAAGTGTATCATTTTCATCATGGAGAATACAAATCGTCGTAACAATATGTGGAGAAGTGACATACAATGATACTTGAATTTTGCTCAGTTGTTCTGTTCAGTGGATACGGAGCACAATATGTCGCCTTCAACTTAGTTGAAACACTGCATCCTTCATTTGTATTATGCCAACTAAGTTAGCCAATCAAGTCAGGATGCTGCTATGCTCGAGGATTCCGGAAAGTCGTCATGCAGTGCAGTCACTTGCAGAATTTGAATCAGCAGGAACCATTCCCAGAGCGGAAGAGAGCGTTTGGTGGGCTTGTTCCAAGGTTGTGAGAAGAAGAACGACAGGTCAAGCCACCAAGCCTTCGCCTGCTGACACTGAATCGTCATTGTGCACCTCGTCGGCAGAAATTGCACGCTGCGAATCATCGGATTCTAGGAGAAGAGCATTGAATTGCTTGGGGTCATCCCACATCGGCCAATGTGAGCACTGCACCAAAAWATCCAAGTCAGTATGTATGAATAACGTACTAGACTGACAGAAYGTCTACTTMAGAAAAATTCCGTGCAAATCGCTGGARCCACCCAAAAGAGAAGTCTTTTATATGATTGTACAAATGTGGCATGTTTTCTGGAGATCTCTGGGAAGAAACTGACATGTGGGAGAAGCTTGATCACGACGTTTGAAGCGATGGTGCTGGAGATCACGGCCAGTTCTTTCCCAAGAAAAGTATCAAGCTCACCCCAAATGAGATCAACAGGTAGCTCAACAGGAACAAGACTCGAAGCAGCTGGTGACCAGTACCCCCGAACCGCCGCTCGATAGTAGTTGATGGCTCCCGTGATAGTCCCCACGTTCTGAAATGCTCTCACATGCCTGCAACAGATGGGTCAGATTGTGGATCTCAAGTAAGCTAAAGTCTACTCTAATTATGCCTGCAACAAGCATCCGGATAAAGTGTTCAATCTTGAGCATTGTTTACCTGTCAATGTCCAGAGGTTGGAATAGACTATTGCTTAATACGGTCTTCAAGGTCTTAAAACTGCATAATAGCTCAACACCAGAGCAACGTCAACAGAAGAAAGAGATCCTATCAACTGTCTGGGTGAATTGTTATTGCATTCGCAAGAATTCGCAGGAAAGTCTCAGTTGTTCTAAAACGGTCGTTTCATCCACCATCACCGTCTCGAACCATTTCAGAAAACTTACCCCCTGCCAATCATAAACCACTCAGGAAGCCACGGCAGTTGGAAGAGCCCTGACAACAGAAATAGACATCAACAATATGCTTAATCAACTAAACAGTAGACATACTATTTTCAAACACCGAATCCGATGCATATCTATACTAGCTAGCTTAATCCCTAAAAGTATTGTGATGTTGTGAGGTCCAAAACACTGCTTGAAAATACTCATACTCAAAGTTTGCTAAACTTTTCATCTATATTTCTTTTTTTTAACAATTCCAACCCTAGAATCCTTTGATAAACTTGTTCRAGTACATTATTGTCCCAAAATTTTCAAAATTGAGTTCAAGAAACAACTTCATATGTTATTTCTACCTTCATTGCTTGCAAAATAAGAATTCTTTAGTTAGAACTTTCACCCCATCATAAAATTCAATGGTTCAAATGCATTTGAGTAATTATGAATCTATACAATCCACAAAAAGTCATTAATATTTTTTAGATTATATTTTTTGCTGCCCATTTTGACATTGAAATCGTACAAAACCTTCTAACTTTTGCAACATTTGTTGGAATGATGTGAAATAAAGCTTCACATGTAGAGTAGGAAGATTATCATCCATTCTAAAAAATTTATGCAAAAATTCCAAAATTTTGAAGTCAACAAAGCCTGCCTGAATATATATATTTTTTTAAATGGGCTCCTTAGTCCTTTTCGGGTTAACGAAGAAAGAAAGGAAAACAAACAGCGGCAACACATTGCGTTGAACACTGCATGAATGGGTTACACTGCAAAGCAGGAGTGATCAACGTCAAAAAAACCAACGCGATTGAAGCCAAACATACCGATGTACCAACTCCGGCGGACCTGTTGAAAACTGGAAYGCACTGCTGCGCTCAATACAGATACATGAGGTGCATTGACAATTACTGCCTTCTTCACCTTGTCTGGGAAATCTTCTGCAACTGCCCAAGTGACGAGTCCGCCCCAATCATGTCCAACCTACACTTGAAGGACCTCACGGTAAGTAAGCAGCAATTAAACATTCTACTCCGCACTAAGGTAGAGAATACTAACATTATTACAGATCTAATCCCAATCCCCTACACTGACCCCCGCCTGTTACAAACAACAACTCATCTATTCATAGAATGATTTGGTTGGTTTTCAAATACTTAGCAAGCTGGGTGTAAGCATGACTTGGCGGAATGTCTATGGCCACTAATCTTTAAATGAAAATCAAGGCTTGACTGTGTGTTACGCATCTCTTCAATAGTGACCTACAACCTCCAACTTAGTGCAGAAGATTGCATGTGAACGACTGCATAAGAATGTCACAGTAATGAAAATTGGATCACAAGAGAGTTGGGCTCTTGCAGTACTCTGTCACAGTGACGTCTCCGTGCGGTGATTTCTAAACTGTGATCTCACTGTAAGCATCACACTCCTAAATCTGTAACTACAATGCTTCAAGTGACGCAAAGAGTATCCTCTACCTTACCGCTCGAGGTGAAAATCTCAGTGGCAAACTAACTAGAGATGTGGTGAAAGGAACACTGACCACCGTGGCTGGCTTGCCGTCCCCAAGTTCGTCAATGAGGCGCACCATATCCGAAACCACGGAACGTCGGCCATAATCCTGAATACGCTTTGGCTTGGATGAGGTATTGTAACCACGCAAGTCGGGTGCCACTACATGGTACCCTGCTTCCGCCAGTGCTTGAAACTGGTTTTTCCAGACATACCAGAAAATTGGCAACAAGTCATAAATTTTTTTTCCATAAAATTTTGAATTAAAAAAAAAACTTGGATGAAATCACCAGATTGTGGATGAAAGTAGAATTAAAGACATGTGCATCGGGAACTAACACCCCATTACATTAGTACTAATGTTGTACTATTTCAATGGGCTCACAGTCYAACTTTGAAAATGTACAATTGTAGTACAACATCAGTACTAATACATACAAATAGAATGCCTCCCTTGGAAAAATCACTACATTAGTACTAATGTTGTATTACAATAGTACATTTTCAAAGTTGGACTGTGAACCCATTAAAACAATATTGTTTCAATGGGGGGGTACTTTCCTGATGTGATATTTGCTAATGTAATATTTTCTATCCAATATCAATTGTTTGTTTGTTTGTTTGTTGGGATCTCCAGGACCGTGGGTGCCCCCGTCGCATGTTTGGTACCATTGGAAAGCCCTCGGCGAGGAGGGATGCATGGGCTTTGTTTCATGGTGTTTGAATCTATGATGTGAAAGTTATTGAATTTAAAGAAAAAATAGAACAAAAAAAATTAGAAAATTACATTCACTTTTATTTTGATTGTGGCAACGGCACAGGGCACACTACCGGTACTTAGTTAGGATGCATGCTGAATTTAAGAGCATCTTTATAATATTTTATATTGCCACTTTTCCACTTCATAAAAAATGGAAAAGAAAAAACCCGTTCCATACTCAAGCCCCACGACAGCTAATGGATCTCTCTGTTTGTACAGATTTTTTATTTTTTATTTTTTATTTTTTTTGGAAACCTGGAGTTTATTCCAAGACAAACTCAACAACAAACGGCGGAAAGCCGAGGGCACAGCTCTGGAGCGTCTGTACAGATTATTCAAGATTTGCTTGATGGAATCCTTCATACAGCACTACGTCAATAAGTAGCTGTCACGTGGAAGTTACTGTACTGTACAGAAATGGGCGGCACGAGAACATGGATGCACATGAAACACGGACAACTTCAACGACAAGGAAGGAAATGAACAGACTAATTTAACCCTTAAACGACGCCGCAGACGTTCATTGTCCTTTCGATGACAAAAAACTCATATGGTGAGCGGACACTCACTAATTTTCATCCGTTCCTTTTCTCAAAGTGACCACACATGTGTCAATCATCATGGAAAGTCAAATTTAGTGTTTTTAATTGCTTCCATATTTTTAGGTAGCCCTAATTCTACGAAGATAGCAAAGATTTTCACATGAAAGTGTTTTGTGCCATGCTGTCCTTCTTGCAATTTTTGAATGGGTAGCATGAGGTATTGATTTGTACAATTTATCCAAAGCTAAACATGTGCGTGAGCAGTGTTTTTCCCCTCGGTCAAGCACTACATATTGCACCCCGCCTTTGCCCGCAGTGATAGGTCAGTCCTCTAAGGGTTAAAGCCACAAACAAGCTTATTATTAACCCTTAAAGGACGGACCTATCACCATGGGGAAAGGCGGGGTGCAATATGTAGTGCTTGACCAAGGGGAAAAACACTATTCGCTCACATATTCAGCTTTGAAAAAATTGTACAAACCAAAACATGGTGCTACCCATTCAAAAATTGTTCAAATGGTCAGCATGGCACAAAACGCTTTCATGTAAAAATGTTTACTATCTTCATAGTATTAGGCCTACCTAAAAATATGGAAGCAATTAAAGACACTAAATTTGACTTCCCATGATGATTTTCCATGATGATTGACATATGTGTGTTCACTTTCACAAAAAGAACGGATGAAAATTGGCAAGTATCCACTCAGCAGATGAGTTTTTTGACTCACGACAGAGGTGGTGACTAATGACTCCCAAAGACCCACCAAACAGGCCAGGCGGGACAGGCCAGTGGGACAGAAGGGGATGGATGCCAACTGCCAAGCGCTGAGTGAGTGCAACTGAACTGAACTGAAGAAGGAATTTTCATTTCACTTCATCTGTGGGGGGGGGGGGRCTGAGAGCAGTACTTACTCCAGCGATTTCACTCGAGCCACTCAGTCATGCAGTTTTTTCAAACATATATCGAGCAGGCATGAAACATGCCACAATGCACGGCGGTGCACTGGGCAGCCACTCTCACTCACTTACTGTAGATGAAAATCGTTCAATTCGAACGGACTGACGGCATTTGAAATGGAACGATATTCCGTATGTTTGAATTGAACAATTTTCATCTACGTTAAGTGATTGCGGATAGGGCTATGTCCAAGGAGGAGGGCATTTCGGGATATAAAGGGCCAATGAGGAGGGCGGAACCCAACGAGGAGGCGCTTTATATCGCGAAATGCCCGATGACGAGGGACATTGCCCGACGTAAATCACGAGCAGGGAAATCAAAGTTGGATGAAACACGTGGGACAAAAAAATAAAATTGGATGAAGAATCTGTAATGCTCGATTACGCAGGTTTGCCCGCATAATCGTGCATTACAGCTGATTGCACAGAACAACCCTCCCAGGAAATGCCTCCCACGAAATGAACGGGCCACTGCTTGCGATTGGTTTACAAAAGGAGAAAACTTTGCCGAATACCATACTCCCTCAATCAATTGAAAAGAATCATCACTTTCCAACACGCTCAAAAGAGTCCCGCAAGCGTACACAGCCTAAAAGTTGAAGGCAGGGAGGAAAGTGTACTGGACAAGGGGGATTGGAAGATGGCAGGGAGCGGGTTCCATGTGGGGGGGAGTGGTCCTATGCTGTCTCGGGAGTCGGGAAAGCCTGCCTCGTAGATCGCCTTTCCCGATTTTCCTTAACGAACTCCACCCTGCAACGTCGCTGCGGAGTGCGGACACTACGCTCAGTGTCCTAATAAGCATGACCGAGAATGCTTCTCTGACACACACAAAGTGCAAATGTTCATAGCATTCCCACGGTAACGACACTCTTCAAATGGGCCAGGGGGAACTAACCCCCCTCGCTCGGCCACTCGGGAAAACCCTGAATTTTTTTATTTTTCATGCCTGATAGAATTTTTTTGACTCACGTGCAGGGTGTTATCTTTGATGAACAAACTAGGAATTGTGGGAAGCACTGTCCTACAACAGATTCTCTTACTGATAACATCAACGTTCACAGCTGGTAAGCTTGCATGAAATGATTCTGTATTTAAGATAGAATTTCTCAGAGGAGAGTTTGTGGTTTCTAGCAAGTGACAAATGATTTGGGTGGGACTTCAATTCTCTGGGTGCGCTACTAATTTAGATCTTTTTTTAGACTCTTAAGCGGAAAGGGTTTTGGAGGTGATGCAGTGTTCCTTATTGCGGGTATACTTCAGTATGTGGAATACTATGGAGCTTCAGAAAGCAGGAAAGCGGAGTGTCCCGAGGAGGGATGCATCAACTTCTGGGACGCAATTTATTTCATCATTGTTACTGTATGTCAATCTTCAAGTTTCCATGCTTTTGTCACTCATATTTTTTTCCATGCTCATATTTGAGATCGATGCTCACTCTGCCACAATCTATCAGGCTGTGCATTGATTATTGTGAGAGTACACTTAATAACACCTATCGCTGTCATCAATGTGTTAATTTGACTTAGTATTTTTTAGGTTGAAGTCCATTGAAGTTCATTCAATATTTATGTGTTCTCTCTTGAGTACTTCGTTTGAGCTGGAATCTAAATGACTGCTTAAGAGAGTGACTCAACATTAAAATGGGTATAAATTGGACGTCTAGATTTCCAGCTCTAACTTTATTCCTCTCAAGTAATAMCCATCTCATTTCTCGATTCATTTGCACAGATCTCTACAGTTGGATATGGCGATATAACCCCAAAAACTTCACTTGGGCAAGTAGTGGCCATTTTCGCAATYATGGCAGCTTTGAGCTTCATTCCAATTCAGATTGGCAAAATCACTTCTCTTGCTTTTCGAAGGTTCGCCACAGTTCTGAACCTTGTTGCTCAATGAGAAGGAGGGCTTGCAATTCAGTCCACAATAAATAATGTATGCTTGGTGTAATAACTCGTCATTTATATACCTCATGTGTTCTCTCTTGATATCAAGACTTGTTGGTGCACCTTCACCTCTACTCTCTCTCCTTTCTTGGTCTCGAATGCCGCATTTTTTTTTCTTGTGTATCATCAATAAAACTCTGGGTCTAAGCATGCTCTATTTTATTGTTTCAATTCTACAATCTCGTCCTTTTCCTCGAAACAATAGAGCCGGGTTAAGCATCTGAGTGTAAGCCTGACGTGGATTCCTKAGTGCTGCGTTTTGAGCAGGCCTTATGGAGGAAATTTCAACGAGAGAAAGATAACAGATTCACGGTATATAATCATTGGCGGAAGTATCTCATTTCAAGCTGTGCAAGAATGTCTAGCAGAATTTTTCAATCCCACTCATTGTCAAGGTAATGAAACCAGTCAGTCAYTCACCTYTTTATGCAAATGAGAATACTTCACGAGATTATGGAAGCGTTTATTGAGCGCGTATGAGAAAAGTTATTGATCATGTAAGCAGAAAAGAGGAGTTACTTGTATATTATTTTGAATGAACTCAGAAGCAGGTTGGTATTGTTGTTTGTTCACAAAAAATTCTTTTACTTTGACAGATTTGGAGGTCTACCCATTACGTGTGACAATCTTGGCACCGTTCAGTCCCTCGTAAGTATTTTGTAGCAAAATAATCGAAGTTCCGCATTGCTATCTCCTGCTAATTCCAAGTGTTGGATTTAGAATCGCATAGATTTGTGTTTTACGAATTTTTGACGTAGGAAGGTACAAATGAGGTGCTTTTTTATTACACCTGACATATGCTTTGGCAGATTCGAGATGAAGCAACTACTGTCTCTTTATAATGGATTGGTGGAGTTCATCGAGGGGTCTCCAATTCGTCAATCAGACTTAAATAGAGTTTCTGCAAAACGTGCCTCTGTATTTTTCCTACTTGCTGACAAAGACGTGGAGGTACGACTACCGTTGTAAACCATTATTGGTTTTGCTTAGTCTACCCTTGTGAACTACTTCGCTGAGTCTTTATTGCTGCATTTTTCAATTCAATTTTTAATTAATTCACGGAAGAGTTTCTGTGAAGCAGGATCGTGGTTTGGAGGATGCAGCCCAGATTGTGAAAGCACTTGCTGTTCACCGATACTGCAACAACGACAACACCAGCAACATCCGCATAATTGTGGAAATTTTGGAGCCAGAGACCGAAGCTAGTGCTGTTTGGGACTTGACGGATAATCGAGGAATTGAGGTTATTTGTCCAATAAAATTCCACTACAAGATGATTGCTCGCAGGTTCGCATTTACCCGTTCCCTATTACATTTATGATTATGCTTCTGTAGCTTTCGTAGCATAACCAATATTTCCCTTTCTTTCTGCAATGCCTGAGGTGTATGAATAGAAGGAGGTATTTAAGAACACACGTGCCTCGATGGCTGCAGCTGCCTCGTGAAAGGGCTCTACACATTCATCACAAACCTCTTCACGTCGGAGATCAAGATGAAAAAGCTCCCAGCGAACTCCTTCGTGTCGGAGTACTTTCACAGTTTTGATAATGAGTTGTATCCTCTCATTTTTCCAAAGGCTTGTTGTGGCATGCTCTTTGAAGAGGTATGTTCTGATGCTTGCCAGGCGATAACATACATACTCCCTGAATTTGTTTTCTGTGAGTTGTGTAACTGAATCAGTCATTTGCCTGATTCTCAGGGTGAGCTTGCATTTTCTTTGCTTCTGCAAATTTTGAAGACAGCTAACCAACTTGGTGTGACTAACAGGTAGTGGAGTTTGTGTTTGAGGAGTTCAACGTGGTGCTTTTTGGTCTCGATGTGGACGTGATGGATCAGGAGAATCAACAGAGAGTGCGGAAGGTAATCACCAATCGCAGCTGTAGTACAAGCTGAATTCGAGCTTTTGGTTGCTCATATCAGCGTATGTTGAATTCATTCCTGGCTTATTACCGCCGTGGAATTCATGGTTTGGCTGGGTCTTTCAGGTTTTCCTGCACCCGAAGGGGCATGTCATAGATGCCGACGACGTGGGATTAGTCATATGCTGGGACTTGGCCAGAGCATACGCCATTTCCAAGTATGGAGACCAAGAAATGAACAACAAGAAGAAATGGAAGAGAAAGAAGGAGCTCGTGTCCAGCAAGGAGCTCCAGAAGTACCGGACGGGACCCATTGTCGATGCAGCGGAAGACAGCGGCACCGCGGCTCACATGTCCTACACTGTGGCAGGCGATGTTGAAACCCTCGAGTCACGAATGCGCTCTGAAATATCCAGTCGAGGCTTTTCGGAAAGATCCAGCAGAGGTGGAGGGAGCCAGCATGGAAGCAGCCAACATGGAAACAGCCAACGTGACGGCACTGACGATACTCTCGAATCAGGTGAATTTCTAGTACCAACTCTGAACTCAAAAGACAACCATGATTAGTCAACTGGAGGGAGGGACCCCCAAACCTAAGCCCTAAAACCCTAGTTTTTCCATTCATTTTTAAGGACTACTATAGATTTCAGAATGCACAATTTGAAATCTATGAGGGGTATACATTTCAGTTGCATGGTCTAAACTTGAAAATGCCAAATTTGTGGAATACCGCAGTATTAACAAAATATCTGTTGTGACCAAAAACTTTGTTTTTCTACCTTGCCATCACCAGGTTTTCAGACTWCAATATTCTTTTTCTTAAATGTTTTCCACATGAGAATTTCTGGTTTTAAGTTTTTATGGTGAACATCTCCATTTCAACACATTCAAGCTATTAGATTAGTAAGGGACGGTTCCTTCAGCTCGTAATATTGTACGAATGTTTTAAATTTATTAATCAAAAAGTTAAAATCCACCTCAGTCAAGCAGACCGACCACAAGAACATAAAACCAAGTAACCTTGTCCGTGTCAATGACTGGATTATTCTGTCAATGGAATCATTCTGTCTTGTACTATCCACCCAAAAGACAGGGTACACAGGGTACAGTACATGGAGTGGACGGCCATTATAATTAATCGGAAGTCCAAATGAAATTAGGAGGTGAGCCTAACCATATCCSCGTCTATCTAGCTATCTAGCTAGCTCTAGTACTTGTAGTACGTACGTACGTTGATTCTAGCCTGAGACTAGAGCTAGCCTACTACCAGTATAGTGAGGAGTGTAATTCTGTGCAACAGGATTCTAGTCCGGAGATCCATCAATCGATCASTCGAATCGAAGGAAATAGAATTTACAGAACGTACGCACGTATATGACTATATGAGTGACCCAACCTGCACAATTTCAGTTTCGATGCCTTCAACCATATCTCATCGGATCTCTTGCGCATGCCAGTATGCCACCAGCATGGAGGGTCTGATATATAGAGCGCCAGCTGAAGTTACCAACACCGAGCACTCAGTGCACAAGCCATTGATCGAWATTAATTGTACAGTATTAATGTTGTATATAATGGAGCTATACAGCCGCTAACTTGCAATGTGTGGTGTCGATGTAGCAGCAGCAGCACCAAGAAGTAACCAAATAAAGAAGTCTCACTGGTTAATTCGTGGAATATGTATGTTGATAATATATAATTCCAAAGGACTGCTAGGATGCACTTGACTCCAGGTCGGACCTCCTATGTGGGCACAGCGTGGACAGGTCCAGGCCATTGTAATTATTTGGATTTGCATACCTCCAAAGGTCTTCGGACTGGAGAAGCTGTTCCCGGATCCAAGACAGTGAGAGACAACCATCAGCTAGACGTAGAATTATAAAAGTTTCAATTGAAAAAGAATGGACCAGGTGTGATCATGCGTTTGTACGTTCATTGGCCATGGTGAACAGGCAGTCGCATGCCATGTTTGTGAACGAAGTCTCTCGGTTCCCTAACAGACACCTTCGTAAAACAAACCATATTTATCAACTAAAAAATTCAATATAATTCTTWGTGTTGGAATATGAAGAGCTTGTGATTGTGACAATGCCGTTACAATTCGGATTCATCATGGCATTTCAATTCTAAAATGTATAATTATMTGATATGATACCTGTAGTACTTCAATATTGTTTTTGAGATGATACTTAGCATTGACATGTAATTACTATAAATATTAGCACTACGAATAATTGATGTGTAGGTCTTACGACTTGGAATTTATAACTCCTGACAACAAAACTCAAGTCTGTGTCACTCGTGAGCTTGCATCGAAGTTTAGTAATATTAATACCTGGATTTGATGTTGCAAAAATTTGACGTAGTGAATGGCTTCTTCCAGCATGGTGACAATGTCTACCTTGGCTCCATTCGGGACTAGGTTCTGTAAATGCTTCAAGCGTTCGTTGATTTTCTCGCGCCTATGCTGCCAAACACGTACGCAGACACGGGCATGGAAAAATAGGTTAGAATTCKATAGCAGAACGTTTTCACGAAACAACAAGCTAGTTATCCGCCTTAGTTTGAGCTCTACATACATAAAGAATGTGAATTTAGGCAGTGGAATAATAGTAATTTAAAAGCAAGTCAGAGTCGTGATTTAAGCGATGTCTTACTCTGGCGTACACGCTCTGTGGATCGGTAGCAGAGCCCCGCCGCGCGCGAGGTTTGCCGTTGGTGTTGAGCGCCGGTCCAATGGCCATGATGTCCATCGCCTCCGCTGCTGCTGCTGAAAGGCTGCTRCTCCGAGGGCAGTAGTACGACCTCATCTCGGCTCCTCGTAGCGTCTGGTCGCTCCACTGCAATGCTTTCGCCTGCTCCACCTGGGGTAATTATATTTAACAGAACAAATGAATTAATCAATCAAAGCAAGCTTGAAACCATCCCTACGAAACAGATCAAATTAACTAGCTACCATCTCTATCTTACCCGTGACAGGATCTAGCTTACTAGTCAGCCGATCAATCGATCTATCTTCTGAAACAGCAGCARCTTATCAGAATCAATGGAAACGCGCCTATCTGTCTGCCACATGTCTTGAAAGATACATATCCGCAATACGAGATTAGATTGTATGGGGGGAGGTCAATAGTTGTGGCACGGATGGCACGAATTTTAGAATGCATTTTAGCAACGTTTGAACGTCGTTGACAACACAAGAACGTGATTCCAAAATTGGCATTCAACATTTCTACTAGACTTGTCCAAAGGGAACAACATTTTGGAACAAGTTTGCTGGAAAACTTTCGCATGTTTTCTGGCAAAGATTGCTCCAAGCATGCATGTTCCAARCGTTACACTTATCTAAATTAGAGGATGCTGTAAAAAGTTGCTAAACTCTTCAAAACCCAAATCTGGAAYAGATATGTCGATCGGAGGAAGAATAGTCTAAATCGGCATAGCGATTTATGCTTACCGTGGTAATTTTGGGACGTTTGAGCAGGGTTGGGCTGCTGCATTTCATGTCTTCTTCCCTGTCGTTTACTTCCACCAGTTCAATGCGGTGCTTCCCAGGCCAGACCACCTGCGTCGTCCTCGCCGTCTTCATACTCGTCGATTCCGCTCCAGCTCGATTGCAATCCGCCCGCATGCTGGACATGGTGGCCGAACTCCCTCCCTGCAAAGGAGGCTCCACTGAGATGACAGTCCGAATTCTTTCTCGAAGCATGTCGAGTTCGATCCCAGTTTGACCAGTCTGGCTCTCCACGCAAACTTCGCTGCTGGTGGCCTCCCTTGCTTCTCGCAACGACGCCATCAGCTTCATAGGCGTCACGGAGGATCCCACCGTCGTGGTCTCCGACATAGCATCGTACATCAACTGCGGCGTCCAGCCTCCCGGCGTGGACTCGAACGTCCCGTTTGGACCAATGAAAATGTCGGTGTGGCGTGGCCTGTACTTGCAAGTGCTGCTGCTGTTTTCCAGATGGTCAATCGCAGYCAACGAATGATCTGGGAAAAAACTGGGACTGGGACTTCGAATTCTCCTGGCTCCGTGACCGTAATTGTCTTGCGACGTTTGGCCAGTACTGGTCACCGTCGACCACTGAGGGCAACTATCCCACGGGTCGCCCAGTGGGTTCAGCAGCCCATTCTGGATGGCCAGAGGCGAGGACGGGGAGAGCGGCCCCAGCGCGCCTGCTCGGCGCAAATGGTGGTGCGAGGGGGCTTTCTCTAAGGCCGGTGGAAACTCTGCGGTGGAGTCGACCACCACGTCGGAAGGATTGAGAAGGCCTGCGGTGACTACGTCCACGACGAGATCGGGGTTCAAGGAGGAGGGCGCGAGCGGGTGGAAGCTTGACATCCAAGTGGACAGCATGTCGCTGGGCTGGAACGAGAGGCGGCTGGCGAGGTCTGGCAGGAAGTTGCTCGTCGACACTTCGTCGCCTGCCGAAGTGGCTTGCGTCCATTCCTCCCACATGGCCGTCTCGCAAGCAGAAGGAGTCGGAGTCGCAGTACCACTGCCCAAGCCAACGCTAAGCAAGCACGTCGAAGTTTGGTCTGAGGCGGACTCCGTCGTCGTTGGGCTGGGCTGGCATGCCATGGCTCCCAATGGCTCGTCTCCAAATGTAGACGCCGACACCCGTTTCATATCTTGCAATTCATCTGGAAGCATGGATGCACTGCACACCACCATTGTCAGAACATCTAATTAGCACCTAAATTGAGGCAAGTTACTTTAATTTACATCCAAAACTTAGGGACTTTCGATCGAGTCGATCCTCATTTTGTAATGATGATGTATATATACAATAGCAAGAAATTGTAGCTAGTTATCTAGCTAAGTGCACTTTAATTAGAAGCATGCATTCATTATAAGATCGATCGGTAGTATAATGTTCATCTGTATTCTACTTTCAGGTTCAAGCTAGCTACATAATTTCGCTCTCCCGTCGGGGTTGGTGGGGTGTCCCCGGGGGTGTCGCGGCATTCCACAAACTGTTTCAGTTTATTGAGAATGACTTGTGCTTTCTAATTAAAGCGCAATCCTTACATTTGTATGAGTGACCAATTTCATCCTTTTCCCATGTTCCCAAAAGATAAGATTAACCTTGAACTCAAAGTTGTTGATTGTTGCACACAATCGGAGTATATCCACATTGTAAGCATGGACGAGGAAGGAAAGAGCATGCAGGAAATGCATCAAAATCGCACGTTAGAAATAATATGTGCGCTTACCGTCCAGCGAGCTGTTCGGACTACATGCTTTCACAGAGGAAGTCTGCCGATCGATCGAATGGACGTAGACAGCTGGGCAGATGCTAGCTCCTCGCCGTATTCACTCTATGCTGTATTTTTAGAAGCAACTCCTTGGAGCCTGTTCGCGAGGCAGCAAACGAGAGAGCGACGTCCAAGCGTGGGCTACTTCTAATTAAGATCAGGCTTTTGGACCACCGGGGTTCTTCAAAATTGCATGTGCCCTTCAGGTRCTTTGATTTGGCTCGCTAGCAGCAYTTAGAAATGTATAAAGGACACCAAGAACTCAGMAAATATTTGCAAYCTGAGTCCACCTAGCTAGCACGCTTGTAGCCAAGGATTGCCTGGAACKACTCTTCTCTAGTTGACTAACACCGTTGCCGACAATGCTAGCTAGTCGTTGAAATGAATCTCCACCATCACCGACCATGAACACCATGCAGAGGGCTTCGAGATCCCGATCCAGGCACTCTGAAGAAAGAGCACGATCGGCAAATCTCTTGCACTTGATGGCCGAACGAAGTCGCCAAGCAAGCTTTCCAGTTTTTACCAAGCACTRTCTCCAATTCCACGTGAATCCTACAAAGAGGAACCTCCAGCATTAGAATCCTACCGATCAGCCTCARAAAGCGTCACCTCTCGGTGGCTGCCAGACAGAAACACGGGCGAGCTAGCATGAGCAGCGAGCGGACCATTTCCATTGCACACGGACCCTAAGTCCACTCAACCGCTCTTCTGAACGTGATGTATCCTTCAAGGCTAGCTAAATAGATTGAATGTCCAATCTCAAGCTAGCTAGCTCTCTCGATCTCGATCTCTCAGTCAAGCAGGTTGCTGGAAATCCCACCGTCACTAAGTTGCTTTCTTTCCAGATGGCTACACCTTGGATCACTCTGTTCGTCAACCAACCGACGCTAAATGTCAAACAAGAAATCGGAGAAATGTACTCGGAATATATACCCAAACTTAGAAGAGCTACGCCCAACTGCTGGCCTCGCCCGCACCGCCTGCCCGCCGTTGCAGCTAGATAGCGGTGGTGGTGAATGTCGTGTCTGAATGTACGTGAGAAACTGGGGGAATTCAGCTAGGACCCGTTACACCAAGCTAGCTTCCATCTGCGTACGTACTTCTGAATCATGTGGGTGTCTTGGTCGTGGTGTGGAAAGGGAAAGGCCAGAACTGTACATAGGCCCAGACAGCCAGGCGACGTTGAAACGCCTGTCGATCGATCTGTCTAACTTAGAAAGGCATCATGAACAATCCCGCAAGATGGTCAGTGGCGGGAGCACGAGCAGGGCACTGAAGCCGAGGCAGACAAGAGCAGTAGTGTATGTTTTCGAGCAGGCAGGCGGAGATCCATGCGAGAGGGGTAGAACTGGTTGGCTATAAAAAGGCTGTGGGGTGGTCGGGGACCCCGGAGCTTGGCCCCCCGACGTGCAGCAACTCCTCTGGTAGCATTCAAGGCACGGGTCCCATTTGGCTTGCTACAGTCCCGCTTCAAGTAGCCTTCTCATTTTTTAATATTTTTTCTTTTTTGGGGGGGGGATGCAAATGAAGTTTTGTCATTTTTTTATTGAATTCGATCGTTCTCCTGACCTCTGAATGCTCTCACTTCCGCCCTTCAGCGGTCAGTTGTCGAAAAATCCGACTCTTCAGGTAAGCTCCTTACTAGTTCCCGATCACATCATCAAAAAATCCCAGCCGGCCTTTCGTTCTACTATTGGTAAACTTGTTACAGTACTACKACCATTTTTCCAGGTACAATTGCACTCATGCAACTGTTCCCATTGCGCAACAGTGATACTCTGTCAGGCTGTCATTTGGGCTAGCTAGTAAAATATTCCTAGGCCATGGCTGAGAACTAAAAGTTTTTGAATGTATACACTCTCCGAGTTAGTTTGGGGCCTCTGACCATCTATACACACCAGCTTCAATGAACGGTGCTTGCCTAGCTGTTTCTAACCTTCCAGTATGTCGCTATGTCTATTAGTGGCTGCTCCCCAAACCCGTGTCGATCAGTCCCCACCTAATTCAGTCACTGGAGGCTTTCGACTTTCCGACTGTCACTAAATCGGGACCAAAAGGGTCTCCTTAATCATTCTGCATTTCGCTTGCCATATATCATTTCCTTCGAACGATGACCGCGCTTCCTTGCCGGAGCAGGCACTGTAGCAGCTCGATCCCCCCCCCCAGCCCAGCCTCCGTGACGTTTCTCCCATAATCGATCAGCAACATGGAATTGAAAGAGCCACATGAAGTTCCCGAACACTCACGTGCTTGCAATTAAGCTTGCAAGAATGGCGCAGTTGCTGAGCTTCTGGTACTCATGGGAATGCTGTGCTAGCCTTACATGTTTGTTAGCTACATTAGCTAATTACCTCTTGAATTTGCAAACTATTAAGCATTAATTAAATTATGTATGTACTGATGTAAAGTAATGTATATATGCTTGCTCGCTAGCTCTTCAATTCTCTTGAGGGTTCTTGATTTCATTCATTCATTCATTCATTCACGCATTCAATTTGGCAGAGCAATTGGACACTATTCTGTTGAACTATTTCCCCTAGAGAATTATACCATGGCACTTTATCAATGTGAGTCTATCGAAACCAGGGTAAGTTAATTAGCRCGCGCGCTTGCTACCGATCGATYGACATCGACATCGACGTYGTCCATGCATATGGCTTGGCTTCTTAATAGTTGGTGGAACTACTCACAGCTAGACACTCCATTCACTTCACTGTGGCCAATAGCCGGAGTTATTCATTCTTTTATCTAAACTGTTACAGTACTTGAAGCCCAACAATCATACCAATCATCAGCTGCTTGTGAAGCTYGATTGAATAGTGAGAATTAATCCTGGGATGTGCACAAAGGAAARACAAAATTATATGCCAGCCYGTGCCAGTGTCTAGCTAGTCAGCCAACTAGAATTTTTTGAACATGGAAGATGAACTGAATTTTCATAGCTAACTTACAGGTTAGTTACATCAAATTTTCCATTCAATGGTGCAAGGGAAAGCCAAGGGCATGTAATTAACCAAGATGCAGAAGGAGGTGGCATGGCAGTGCAGTGCAGGGAAATTAATATGATCATTAGTTACATACACAAAGACTGTTTCGATCTACAGGTAAAAGTAATTTTGGGGCTGTTGGGGCAGGGGTAAAATTGGAGGAAATGACTGAATAATAGTGACTGCAACATCTTGCAACTGGTTTGTGATCCATTATGATCCAACTGGTTTTTGGAGACAAAACTGGACTGAGTGCACAAGTTGTTGAACTCTGCAATAGAACCTAAACCAATAAACCATGCTTGGTGCCATCCACCATAAAAATACATCAAAATACATGTCCRTAGCAATAATATTMATTTTATATTATATGYACATACATACATAAACACACACATATACATATATAATAAAAACAAAAGATGTATGTGAAATTTGAATTTCTGACTCAAGCTCAAAATCTAGATAGGGCCTAGGGCTTAATAAAATGCAAGTCAACAGGAATCAAACCCATATCAGCAATCACACAACTATCAATCTATTGCACCACTTTTGGCAATAGCCCCTAACTCAACATGGTGGTAGACTATTCAAGTAATAAACATATTAATAAATACATGACACTATTTACTGGTTATGAGTCCATATCATAAGTCTACCTTCGAAAGCAAGCATCAAGGATAGCACTGGCTATCTAAGCCAACATGGCTTAGATAGTAGAACTATCTCCAACATGCTTTTTATTAACGTTGGTCATAATTGACTAGAGGTACTCTTTTACTTTTTCTTTTTCTTGGTGCCAACAATTGGTTCTTGTTGTCAAYACAGTCACTTAAAACAAACTTTAGAAAATATCAATATTAGACCTATTAATTTAAATATAAATTTTATTTCTTTTCAACATTGATTTCAACATGGCCAAACATCATGGGCAACTTGGCTCTAACTCTCTAACCTTACAGAAATAATTTCTCAATCATTAGGGGCATTGTAAGCCGGTTACAAGAAACGCCTGTTAATTTTGTGTCAAATGGAATAGTGCACTATATTTATTTAAATATTTATTTACTTTTCATGTGAACAAGACTTTAAGTTTTTTGACCTTTTTATGATATGTCCAAAATAAAAATATATTTTAAACRCTAAAATTTCAAGAGATTCAATATGAATCATTATTTACTGAATATTTTGGGCAAATTATTGAAGCTGAAGTTTTTCATATTTTTTTAATGAAAATTTTGGGAAGACTTGAGAAAATAAGTATATCTTCCTGGAGATTAAATTTCATGGAATTTTAACATGTGGATCAAATATGATGTGTTTTTCTTGTTTAAAATGCACAAAAAAWCTTAATGGTTTAAAATTATTTTCATATAGTTTTTAGTTCATTCATTCTATGTGTACAAAGGAAGTGCATTGATTGATTCCATTTTCATCCATGAAATGAAAGATATGAATATTCTTTTGTTAAAGGCAACTATGTTTCTTTTTAGCAAAAAAGACATGTAAATTTTTATTTTTCAAGAGCTATTTCATAAATTTTAATGTTGCAATAGAATTTATAGTACTCTCCAAAATACTTTAATTAATTGAAACTAATATTTTTCAATTCCATRTCACAACAATTTTGAATTCAACTTTCTTTGTGATCAATTTTCTTAAAGTGGCACAATTCCAACCCCCAAAAATGTAACATATATGTACATAAAGCTCTAACATCTAGGACTTGTAAAGAATTATAATTCAAGAACATGTGCTTTGAAAGAGAACAAAGTCACTAACCTAGTGAACTGCAACTACCCTGTTTTTTGCAAGGCTACAAAAAGAATTTTTGCCAATTCAAAATGCTAATATCTTGCAATCCACAAGGTGGAAATTTCTAAAATTCATTTCTAGTGAAATCAATTGTTTTATTTCATTTTCATGGTTTTACATGATAATTTCTTGAAAAACATCGGCGTTGAAATTTAATCGTGGAGATATGTAGGAAACATCAATACGCACATCTTTCCTTCAATAAGCATCTCCAAGAAATTTTCAGAATTCTTTCTATAAAAGATTTCAATGCTAGAGGGACAATCCCCTAATTTTGAAATATAGATATCTCTTTCTAGTAATTCGATTTTGTAATTTACCCCTCACACTGCAACTAATTTTGGACATTTCAGTGAAAGGGTAATCTRAGAAATTCCCACTGCACAAAAAAAGTTTCAAAAAATACCATCAAAATTGGAGTTTATAGGAAATTACCCTATAAAATATTGGTGACTAACTAAAGATTTAAATTTGTTTTAGTATTTTATTTAAATTGATATAATAATTCATTTCAATTGCATCATGTGTTTAGAAATTCTTTTTTCCATTGCAGATTAAAATCATTTGTATCATAAAAATTTGAAAAAATAACCACATTATGGTAAAAGATGTTTAATTTGCAATATAGAAATCAATTTTTGAAAATATTCTAAAATTTTGAAATGGAATAGACAATACTTTGAATGCTATCTTATGTTAATTGGGCTCAAATGCTAAAGAGATCATTTTTTAGTTTGACATTAGTTTTAGCAAGAAAGCTAAAGGATATCAAAATACACTATATGCATCAAAGATGTTATCACGAGAGCGTGTGAGGATGAGCTTGTGAGCCATTGAAGATACAATTTTATTAAGATTCCATCTAAAAAACTAGATCAAAATTAATTATTCTTAATAAAATTTAGTACCTGTATATTACTATGGACCTATTTCCGTGGGCCCTTGAACAACCTTGATGTGCCACTTATTGAACTCGGTTACATTTTAAGCAAAAGACACGTGGTGAAGAAATTGAATGAGGTTGTTCCATTGAAATTTATAATTTTATGATCACTCCCTGCTTGTTGCTTGATATCTCTCATTAAAGAGAGGTACCAAACAACGAGAGGAGACTTTGATCAACTAAACAATCATTAGATCAAGATGGAAGAATTGAATCCCTGGGAGGTTCTACAAAAAGATAGTAATCAACTAATCAACAATTTGGTGTAATTAAGCTCATTTCTTACAAACATAATTCCTATCAACCAATTATTTTTTCCAAAATCTCAACAAGTTTGAAGACCAACACATCAAGATAGGAGTGTTGAACATTACAAAGAGGAAGAACTCAATTGATATAAAAGATGAATGGAGATGAAAATTAAGAAGTTTGTATGAAATATTGAAGGATCATTGTCCTACGGCAATGTGGATCCTCTTGGAAAGATACCAATAACTTTTTCTTGATGTGTTGTTGAACTTGTTTAGATTTTACATTAAAAAAATTTGGTTGATAAGGATTATTTTTGTATCTAATGATCTTTGTCAAAATTTAATTTAATTTAAATTGATCATTGTCTCATAGCATTATGGATTATCTTAGAGTTAGTGGGAAGGTACATGCACTTCATTCTTGATTTACAAATTGGTGGACTTGTTTAGATTTTAAGAAAAAAAATCCGTTGATAGGAATTCATTATGTGTGGAAAGAATTGAGCCACACCAAATTTCATTTTTTTTAATCACTATTTTGTAGTAGCATGGGTTCTCTTGGGGCTGATGGAAGGGTAATACTTCTAATATTCTAAAGAACACTAAAAATTGGAATTTTTGTTTGAATTTTACATGAGCATAGTAATAGGTACTAAAATTTACTAAAAATAATAAATTTTGATCAAAATTTTTAGATGTAATCTAAAAATTTGGAAATATTATTGATTTTTCTAAAACTTTTTCCATATTTTTGAGCTCCACACTCACATAATCCCTGCTCCACATCCATAGGATCACCGCTCAGGCTCGCAAATTCACAAAATAGCACCGCTAGCACCGCAAATTCAAAAAATAGCACTAATAGAAAATTCAGTTTTTCTGTTGATTTGGTTGTGTTCAATAAATTTCTGTCGAAATGTAACCGGATCAACGCGACCAAATCAACAGAAAAAACAAATTTTCTACTAGTGTAATATTGTTCTATTTAGCATGAATATATGTATATTTTCGTGAATTAATGATATGTCATTGATATTATGTGTGATACATTCRCATTCATGTCAATGGAAGTAATGAGCTTTGTTAGTCCGTTGAAGATTTCATTTTTGCATTGGAAGAAAAATTCCCTCACCCTCCGGATATTTTAGGGACACCATAATTTAGAGTAGCATCAACAAATATTCCACATATGTGTAAAAATAGGAGTATATTTTGTAAAATTATTTTCCCTCCCACACAATAGAATATTTTTTTCCTAAGTCTCTAGAATTTTTGGCATCTATTTTAAGAATGACTTGGTGCCCAATATGCTCTACGTAATATTGTATAACTAGACAATGGTCACCCCAATGATGAGAAGATAACTATTATGCGTTGCTGCATGCAAGGAGGAATTTATTAGCTAATTCAAGGATTGGAGTTGGCTCACAAGCAATCAATCAAACGATTTTGTTCCTTGTAGGGTTCCCATTGTCAAGGATGCCAAAGGGCCCCTTGCCTCATTGGGTAAACAACGTTATGTAAACTTATGTGCGCGATATAAAGTCTATTGATCAAGTTGAGGTATGTTTGCAGTTGGTGTTAAAGCCCTAGGGTTGTTACCGAGGCTCTTAGGAACGAATTTAGACCTATTTTTGGACCGGATTCACATTGCAAACATCACCCTTAACACCAAATGTGAACATACCCAGGTCCTTTAAAGGCAATGTACGTAACCAATGAAAATGGGAACTTCAGTTCTGGGAACCAAGTGTACTACTACTATTCATAAATACTGGCCCTTGCCATAGCTGTATTGTTGTCGAGCAGGTGCTCCTTCCGCTGTTGTACTAACGTGGTGGTATAATAGTAACGTAGACTTTGGGTGCATACTGGAGTATTGGATCAGCTCAACTGCCTCCGTAGGCCAGTGACGTACTTCTTGGGTTCTCTAGCCAACTTCTGACATTGAATACGGGTGCTTTACAAACCGCTCAATATTGAATACTAAAGAGGAGAGAATTGTCGTCCAGTATTGAAAGGCCGAGGGGCACGTGAATCATCGGCATTTAGACTCCTCATTGCAAAGTCTTCCCTTCTGCCTCTTCTTCATGTGTACCACCCACAGCACGGCCCATTCATAAAGCCTACCGTATTTGGTGCCTAAATTTCCTCGCGAAATGGGCTTGACATTGACATTAACAATAACAGCTGCAGTGCTGCAAACAATTTCAATCTGCAATGGGCAGGATTCACTGTACAGTACCGTATGGCAAACCAATTGACCCATTATGTAAACCACTCCCGGGAAATCGTGCGTTCATTTCCTAGGAGGGTTCTACTGCGCAATCACCCTGGATGCCCAATTACGCGGGCAAACCTACTTAATCGAGCATTACAAATTCTTCATTCAATTTTGTTTTTTCATCCCGCTTGTTTCATCCGACCAATTTCCTTGCTCATGATTTACGTCGGGCAATGTCCCTTGTTGTTGGGCATTTTGTAATATAAAGCGCCTCCTCGTCGGGCTCGGCCCTCCTCGTTGGCACTTTATATCACAAAAATGCCCTCCTCCTTGGGCATTGCCCTATATGTAACACATTGTTTACCAATGAGGCCGCAAGGGACCTGTTTTGCATCCTTAAAATGGCCACTCCTACAGGGAGCAAAATTGGCTTATTGATGGCTCCCCAATCAACACCAATCCTTGAAGTAACTGAAAGTCTATCTTAGGCATCTAGGAAGGCATAGTACCTTCCCAACATGGGGAGGACCATTGCCTGGTTGTATTGTACAATGTAAGTGTTTAGATCTTAGAAGGACTAGAAGTAGTCACTCCAAGTATGTGCATTTGAATCATAACATGAAAATAATGTAGATACATTAGATTACAACTTATCCCAATTGGAGTAGAAGGTACATTTTACATTTTACATTTTAAGTTGTATCTAGACACTACAAGAGAAAGGGGTGTTTTAAGTATAGTCCTAGAGATAAGATTTTAAGTAATGGCCTATAAAAGACTTCTTATAGGTCATTACTTAAAATCTTATCTCTAAGACTATACTTAAAACATCCCTTTCTCTTGTAGTAAGAAGGTCCCCCAATACAATAGAACCTCTCTAAATCCCTCCTCAATAAGCCAATAAACCTCTATAAACCAATCTTGTCTGACCAACCTTGGACTGGGCCACATTACAAAGGTTATAACTAAATCTAATCCTCTTTTAGCCAATAAATATCTGTAAACCAATATGTCAAACCGGTCCTGGACCTAGCTATTGAGTAAGGGAGGTTTTATTGAACCACAATGTACTCTCATAATAAGCTAATGAAACTTAAATATATCTCAATGCATGCTATTGCAATACAATATACTAGCGTATACATAAAATACGCAACAACAATTGCAAATTTCATAATTTAAAAATCACAATTTCAATGTTTAGCTATTAGGATTAATCTTTTGATCTTGTCATGAGTACAAGTAATGGTGCTAGAGGTTTAGTTAATCCTATATTGCATATTTTGCATCAAAGAAGTTTATGTGAAGCACAAAAAGTAGAAGACATTCGTACGGTCAAAATTATAAAATTATTTTCAGATTCTCTTCAAATGAATTTTGAAGATATAACTTCAAAAATTCACCAAAAATACAATTTCTATCCTTAACACTTTTTTTTTTTTTTGATTGGTCAAAATAGTGGTTTCTTTTGAATTGTAAAAAAATGCATAAGATCTGGTCTTAAAAATTTCAGTTCTTTCCTCAAATAGTAATTTTTTCAACACTAGAAAATTCTAAACACATTGTGCTATTTCTCTTATGATTTTTCTTTTACTGTAGTAATCTTAGCTTTGAATATAAATACTGAAAGACAACCCAATATTTTCAAGGCAGTAGGAGAAGTAAGAGGTTTCCAAAAGGCTGTGAGTTCTAAAAGACGGTGGTGCTATTATGGAAAAAAAAAAAATTATTATTGTTTTTAATTTTTATGAATTTTTATGATTTTAAAATTTTTTTTTTTTTTTAAAATTAAAAAATAAATAAAATGTAATGTTCTAATAGCCTTTTGGATGGTTCATACTTCTCCTAATGGAAAAAAAAAATTGAAAAAAAAGTTTTTTTCTGCCCAAAGTTGGGCAACAACCAAAAAATGGTCGTTTGAGTGCTTAGGGGTTAAATGTTTCTAGGTTTAACTAAGAAAAATACAGCTCTAATTACCTGTATTTTATTCCATTTGAATTTTTTTCAAAATTGTTAAAATTCTGATTTTTGTGACACTTTGAACATAGCATCTTGACAGCTCAAAATATACCATTTTTAAACTTCTAGTCTATCAAATTTCTCTTCTGCAAGCTCAAAGAGTGCACCAAATACACTATGAGTTTTGTTACTATTATTTCCGTTTTTTTAATAGATTCATACTATTTTAAATCATTATTGGAATCACTATGGTTTTATAGAGAACTTTCTTTAATAAATCATATATTATTCCAATTTGATGTTTTTAATTATGAAGAAACAAGCTTCAATATTATACATTCATTTCTACACATGACAATATCAAATTTTTGAAACGTAGGTGATTGCACAAAACACTTGTCAATTTGGTTCCGTGTTGAACAGTACTCATGACTTTTTCTAGAGTACTTCAAAATTAGAAAAATATGTTTTTTCAAATTTAAAAAATACAATTAATGTACATACCTTTAAGATGAAGGTAACCACCAAAGGAAATGCATAGAAAAATTCTCTAAGTAGGAAAACCAGAAAAGTGCCAAATCTCAAGAAAATAGGTATTTTGATGTTTTAATTAGTTAAAACTAGTAAAAATAAGAAATTACACAAAGCTAAAAATGTAGATTTGTAACAACTCTGTGGAGATGGTCATTCACCAAAATACACACACACATACATATATATATATAGGTATCAAAATGCAAGTACTAGAAAGAAGTTCACTTTGTGTACTTCCACACTACATAAAAATAACTATTTTTAAAATTCCTTTGTGTGGTTGCTACAAGTCTACTAGAAGACCATCTCCTCCAAATTTCAGCTCAAAATTTGTTTATTTGGGTACTAAATAGTACTAAAAACCTCCAAATTGGCAAATGCAACCTAAAATTGGGGACTATTTTTAGATAGAAAAATATTTTTGAAAATTACAAAAAATATAGGCAAGGTGTTTAATAGTCATGAGTACCTTGCCTATGAATTTTGAGTCATTTGGAACTAAAATGCAAAAGTTATGGCCAAAAAGCGGATCAGCTAAAGACGTGTGACAAAAAATAATCTAGGTGTTGCATGCAATCACCCATGTGTGTTTATTGTAGAAATCTTGTAGAAATCTTGACCAAAGATGGACATGCAATGTTTTTAAATCCCTATAGTTCCATGACTAAGTTTTCACCAAAAATGCTCAAAAAATGCCATTTTTAGTACAAGTACTAAATTTTTGGGAATTTTTTTTTGACACGTGTAATTGTAATTGTAGGATCTTGTAGTATGCTGACTTGAAAAGGTGGTAAGAGTTTTAGAAATTTCCACCATGTGCATTGCAGGATGTAAGCATTCAAATTTATTGAAATAATTTTTTTGGCCTTGTGAGAAAAAAGGCAAGTGCACTTTTCAAGCTCACTTTTTTTTATGAAAAAATGTCTTGAAATGTGGTGTTTCTTTGGATTCTTTTTTCTAAACAAGTTGGCCACATGGTTGAAAATTTTCAGAACATTTGCAATTGTACAACACACAAAAAAAGAATAGCACATAGACAATAGTTAGTAGAGAATGATTCAAAATACTAAATTGTTAAGAATTTAATTATGGAATTGATAAACGAAAATACGTATCCTATGATTTTATTTTATTTCAAGACTTGAGTGAGATAAAGGACTTCAAAGGATATTTTAAGAGTACTACAGAATCCATAACTGCCCGCAAACAAAAAATCCTCATAACTTTTGACTCATTGATCAAATTGAAATGATATAAATCTTTCCAGGTATATATAACTAAAATATCAATTTCAGATTTTTGTTTCCAATTTTTTTTTTTAATCTGCCCATACTGCCCATTTGCAAAAAAAGTAACATATTGAACCATAATGATTTATTCATATTTCCAGATTCCATGAAATTTAGTGCATATGAAAGATATTCCTTTTCCCCACCTTCTACTGAGATTTGGATCAAAAATACGAAAATCTCCAGTTAAACGTCCCTGCTCAAAATTGCTATGTAGCCAAAAAACACATGTGTTTTAAAAAGATGCCAAAACTATCCATAAGGCAAAACTCCTAGAATATCAAGGTTTTCTAAACAAATGATTGGTTTGCTCTCCAAAAAGTTGCTACAAAGCTTGGATCCATCAAATTTCTTTAACCACTAAAGGACCAACACCTTTTTTCTGCAAAAAAACACACTCAAAACCGCCATTTTTATAGCAAAGAATAAAAAAATTTGAAAATTGTTTTTCTTGCACATCTAATCGTAGGATCTTACACCTAACTAGTATGAGAATATGTGGTAAACATTTCAGAAATTTTGACCGCACAAATTGCAAGATACTTGCATTTAAAGTGAAAAAAACAAGTTTTTCAGCACACTACAGAACTAAATTATTTGACTTTGAACCTTCTTAACTTATATTTTTTGCACTACATAGTATTGAGCTTTAAATCTTTATGGTGGAGAATTGACTTCAGAGTCTAGCACAAAATTTAAAAAATTAAAAAATCTTAAATTTTATTCTTTAAAAGATTGTTGAGTAGAAGTAGGTACAAGATAGAAGAAAAATCTAAATTATTAATATCTTTAAGATGGGATTAAAACGCACTAATTCCAATTGTGAGATTTTTGTAGCAAGCAAATTAAACAATGTAGAACTTTTGTTTTAGAAAAATTGTAAAAATTGCATTTAGAAACGAATCCTACAACTTATTTTTTCAAAAGATGCTTAGATTGCCCGAAAAACAAGATTCTCCGTAACTTTCTTACAATAACTCCAACTAGAATGAATCAAATCTTTCTATGTAGGCAAAAATATAATCTAATAGAAAAAAAAAATTTAAAATTTAAATCAAAATTTTACATTTTTTTTTTGTTGCCCCCACTCCCCTGTTTTGAGCTTATTTGGCCACAACTTTTGTTCCCAAGCACCAATTGAAAAAAGAATTACATTTCCACAAAGCTAACAAGTTTTTCTATTTTTTAGAAAGGTTCAACTATCAACTATCAGGACAAAAATTGAGACCATAGGTACCTGCCTAGAATCCCATCTGTCCCTGAAAGGGACAATGGTCCTTTAGTGATTAATATTACTTGGGGAAATAAGACATTCAAAACAAAGTGTTTTGCACTTAGTTCCCTGACATTAACCAATGGACTAATTACAATGACATCAATGCCAGATTTACTAATCAATTCTAGTGAATCCACATGTGTCAAATGCCCAAATTGTCCAACTCTTTAAAAAAAGTTATGTTCAATGAATTTTATGAATGAAATAGTTTACAACTAATTTAATTATTGGTTATTTTATAAATTTTATGTCAACACTAATGTGTAAATAAAGTATATGATGGTAACATTATCTTGGAAATATTTTTTTATATTTTTAATTTATAGATCTTAAATTCATGATGAAGTGCTTGGAGACACATAAAATGAGTTGTATTCTTGCTGCCCATATCCTAGATGAGAGTGAGAGGTTGTCTGTTCTACCATCCAATTTCCTCATTACGTATTCTTGTCTCCCTTTACAATTTTCCCACTCACTTTCTACCAATCACAAATACAGAGTATCCTCTTAGAGTACTCACACCCATCCACCCACCTCTCTTCAAGCTCTGCACAATAAAATATAATAGACAAATTGTCTTTATTCTAATTGATAGAATTACTTGGTTCATGAACTAATTTATGATGGAATGTACGCTAATTATACTTGATTATGTTCAATGTGCAAGTAGATATTGTCTAGGGATAGACATTCCAAATCTACTTAGATGACAATGTAGTGGAGTTCCAAATCATGATATGTGCACTAGACAACTTCTAGATGAGGACAAGTGCACTTGAACTAGGAGTTTGACAAGTCTATGTGGAAGATCAAGGTTGAAACAAAATGTTAGAATGTTAGAATACCTCTAAGTATAAATAGGAATTTTATTTTAGTGGATGGCTTTGGATAAAAATAGGAATATAAATTCAAAATAGAAAAAAACACCCTAGTCTATCTTAAGAATTGACATTCCTCTATTATATAAGATGGAGCACTAAGATGAGGAGACAATCTTTTAGATTTATCTTCCGTCTATGGTTGAGTGATTTAAATTCCTTGTAATAGTTTTGTTTTATGAATTGAAATATTTTCTAGAGTGATTTTGCTTATAACAAATTGTACTTTGAAGTTTGAGTTGTATGTTAAATGAATGGACTCTTCATGTACACCAACTACTCAAAGGGTTGGAATTATTATTATTATTATTTGAGTTGTAGATACGAGACATATAAGGTTTCAGTGTAATGAATTTTGGCATTGAGCTTTCAATTGTTGTGCATTTGATAGATGTTAATTTATTTGTTTTCCTTGATTACCCACAAAACAAAATCCTTTAAAAAAATTTATTTTGTTAATTTTTGTAGAATGCACTCAAAATTTACTCATATATTTAGACCAATGTTTTACAAAAATTTTAAATTTTTAAAAAACCTACATTTAATTACACACACAAAAATTTAACCTTCATTTCTTTGAAATACTTATTGGAATCCCATCAAAGAGAGATTCCTATGGGAATCATGTCTACAAATATACCTTAAAAGCCTCAAAAAACACATGCAAAATATGAGGCTACTAAGAGTTTCTCGAATCAATAAATGTCCTAACCATCTACACATCATAGCCTTTAAGATTTAATCCTTAAAGGACCACAAGGCCAACACATGGCTTTTGCAACTACATTTGTAGGAAATTTGATATGTTAACCTCACTAACAGCTTGTGAAGAACAAAAGTACCCTCAATGATTTTTTACTCAATCCATTGATGCAATCCAATCAAGAAATGATTTTTGATGAATTAATTGAGACTTGAAAAGACGCTATGGGTTGTCACTTCACATCCTCATATCTATTTTTCTACAACTCAAAATGATTTGAAAAAAATCACACATTAATGGAATAATAATATGTGGGTGTGGAAAAAAATTCAAAATTTTTGGAGCACTTTTGAGCATTCCGATTTCAACATTCTCATTTCACTGTATGTAGAAAGTTCTTTCATCAATCTTTTCAACAGTGTTATTTTCTCAAAAATTGTGCGATATTGTTGGTATTTTTTTCATAGGAAAGATACACAAGTCTTCTTTCATTTCAACAGTGGCAATCTTCAAAATTATTCCACACAAAAAGTTATACCCCTTCTAATAGTTAAACCCGTAAATGTCATGATTCATCTCCAAAATTGATGATTTGAGAAAAATCCTTATAAAGTGCTACTTGAAAGCATATTTTGGAATTGATATCCAAATAAAAGTTGTAGACTAAGAGTTGCAGATTTTATCCGTACAATTAGATTTACCAATACTATCACCAATATATTTTTATAAATTTTGAAAGGAAAATTTCAAAATTCCTTCAAAATTCAATAACAAGCAAAATATTACCATTTTTGTAGTAGAATTTGTTGGAATGGATTTGAAATGAGGTTATCTTGACATGGTAATATTTTGAAATTTTTGTGTTTTTTCAATCTATGACCTCATTTTAGCAAATCCAGTTTTGAACTAAAGTCACTGCAATTTTGCTTGGTCAACTACTTGACATATTTGCATTGTTAATTTTAGAAAAATATGTATTCTAGTAACACCGAATCCAACCTTCAATAGAACAACAACTTGATATAATATCTCCACTAAACAGAAGAACTTTAATTTCATCCAAGCAATTAGGAGGATGAAACTTCAATTTCAATCTGTTCATTGTCCAGAAAATAAACGTCGGAGCCCTCCATGGTTAAAATAATCTATTTGAAAAATTATGAACAATATTTTTTTTACCATTCATACCCTTTTTTTGGGCTACTTCTGAGCAACCCTTTTTTTTGGCACCATGGTTCCAAATTGCACCATTTGAAAATAAATGTCTACTTTTGCCAAATTAAAGTAATCTTTTTTTTCCAATTTTTTTTCATCTCTTTCAAAAAATATGGATGAAATTGCCAAATTTGGATGAAAAAATGTATGTATTTGATTGAAAAGTATTTTCTAGTCCAAAAGATGTATGTATGAAGAAATAAAATGCTTCACCAAATTTTAAGTGATTGCCATCTTGGCACTTTTCCAAAAAATAAAAAAAAGGCTGGTTCTCAGCTTACAGGGGTTAAGTTAATCCAAGCCCAGGATATTTGTATCACATTAGGAAAATTTTTAGCCCTCCAAGAGATTGTGAGTTTTGCAGTTTGCACCCCTGTGATGCAATTATAGAAAAATAAAAAATAAAAAATAATTTTTTATTTTTGAAAATTTGGAATCTAACGTGGCACTACTGATGCCCCGTCAGCGCCACATCAGATTGACTATTTTTTTTAATTTTTTAAAAATATTTTTCCAAAAAAATACATGTAAAAAAAAATATATATATATATAATTTTTTAAAAAAATTTAAAATTAAATTTTTTTTTTTGTATTAGCACTGCGGGGTGCCGAAAATGAAGTCTTAACAGCCCTCTGCACGGCTGAAAATTTTCCTAATGGAGAGTTGCTAGTTGAAGTACAGTGCAATGAGATGTGAATGCCGTGCTCTTAATTTCAGTCCTATGATGTAAGCAAATAGTCATACAAGTAGTATTTTGTACATTTAATTCCGGATTCTCAGGACCTGTAAAGGTCTGATGATGTATACCTCTTGTTATGCTGATGCAATAGCTTCTTAAGAAAATACTACATAAAATGTAAATTACTACACTAATGATGATAACATTAACCCTTAAAGGATTGCAGGGAAAGGCGGGGTGCAATATGTAGTGCTTGACAGACAGGAAAAACATTGTTCTTGCACATGTTTAGCTTTGGAAAAATTGTACAAACCAATACATGATGCTACTCATTCAAAAATTGTGAGAAGGGTGGCGTGGCACAAAACACTTTCATGTGAAAATTTTTACTATCTTCATGGAATTAGGTCTACCTAAAAATATGGAAGCAATTAAAGACACTAAATTTGACTTCCCGGGATGATTGACATATGTGTGGTCATTTTCACAAAAATAACGGATGAAAATTGGCAAGTATCCACTCATCAGATGAGTTTTTGTCATCCAAAGGATTTAAAACGTCCGCCTTGTCCTGCAAGGGTTAACCTCTAAAAACAGTGTTTGGGAAATTTGTGGAGCTCTTAGCCCAATTGAGTTTCCTTGTTCCACGGAAATGGGCTGTTTTTTCTTCAATAGACATTGGTTGCATTCTCTCAACCGCAAAATCTAAGTCACAATCCGGGAAGTTGTGTAGGAAAATCGATGAACTTCCTACATATTTTCACCTCCCTAGGTTATCTTGAAATTGGTTTGGAAGTGTGCCGAAAGGTGGAAAAAATTCCCAGTCCATTTCCTACAACTTCATTTTCCTCCTGGTGGCATTGCGGCCATCGTCAATTTTTATTCTGAAAATTTCCTTTACTTTGTGAATCTGGTTGTTTCTAAATATTTTTGTTTCTCTTTCTTAAGTTTCTTTGTTTTGATTTGAAGGGATTTCATCTGCATAGTGCAATATCCTTATCAGTCTTTGAACTTGGCAATACCCCTTTCTGATTAGGGCTAGGGATTCAACCTTCAAAAAATGCACAAATTTAAGAGAGGGTCCATACATTTTGGGGAGGCTGGTTTATATGACATGCCCAAAATTAGTAAAACATGCCCAAAGAAATACACCTATAGGCTATCCCACCATAATAATAATAGGTCCTAGACGCCCTGGCTCCAATAGTGCACTCCATTTCAGAGAGGGCCATTAGGAAGGCCATTTTATTTAATAATTTCAAAAATCCTCTCTAAAATTTGTCCACTATTTTTKATTGGAGTCTTGAAATGTCAAACAAATTTTTGGAGATGAAATCTAGTTAGATATCACAACTTTTCCTAGTTCAAAGTTTTTTGAAAAAAATTATTCTATTATGCCTAAATGAGGTATGAAATTCTACTATATGTAAAATTCGTAGTCATAACTAAACACTGAGCGGTGGAGCTCCTACTCATGCTAATTTATATAACCCATATGGTTTGTTCTAGGTCCTACCACCCCACTTGTATAAAGATCTTGTCTTTTCCTATTCTACCACCAAAGTAAGTGACACCCAAAGTTTAATTGTCAAAGCATATATTGAATTACTTAGAATATAGTGTTAAATTTTTCAAATTAAACTTTTTAGCCCTATCCACATGGTGAACTTGTTAGCATGGTGTTTTTTTGCCAATGTGTCAGATTTTTAATAATAAAAATTTGACCAAATCTTGAAATAAAATTTAAAATATTTGTGTTGATTATTGTCCAAATCAAGATGTCCTAACCAACAAAAATAATCAACACATACGAGTTCATTTTCGTGTTGGTTTCAACACTTTTTTTTGTGGTGACATATTCAATCTTTCAAAAAATTATAATTCCTCAATTTCTATGACAATTTWAATGTGAGTGTAGSGATTGAACATTTTGAAAGATATTAAAGATTTTAAGACAACTTTAGTTCATATATTGGATTTATGTTCATCCTATTTGATTAATAATTTGTATAAATGCTTTGTTAGTAATGTCATTGACACTACCGTAAATAACATTATTGGTGTCATGGTAAGAGCATCCATAGTGCAACTTGTATATTGTCCCTCTAATAGTATAACTAACTTTTGAATGGCAAATAATTAGAACTTGAAAATTGTCTCGTTGGAAGCGCATCCACATGAACTTGGAGAAGGCACAAGAAAATTCAAATTTAGAAATTGTACAAGTACTTCAAAATCAAGTTAAAAAACAAAAATTATAGAGGCCTTAGCAAGTCATGATTTCCAAAGCAAAAATTGACCATTGACACTTTGATTGTGTTTCTCTAGATGTTTTTTGACAAGATTTTTCTTGCTAGTTTTTGTTAAAAATCTATTAGAATTATTTCAATCTAATAGGCTTTCACATAGTTTAACCCTACAAGAGTCGGCATCCATTTGGATGGGTTTGGAAATTTTTCAAGAGTTTACTGCCAATGCTATAAGAAACGGATGAAAAAAATTCAAGTAAGTCTTTTTTTTTTTTTTTCTATTCTTCAATGCTGCATTTAGTGTGATCACTAAGTACTTCATGACAATTGTGCATGGGTTTGAAAAAATTCATAGATGGATTGGGACGAAAAGATCTTGCAAAAATGAAGATTTGATGTCTAGGTTCTCCTCATGCTATAATATATTTTTATCAAAGGTTCAAAAACCACATTTGCCGAGGACAAATTGTAAAAAAAAATTGTAAAAAAAATTGTAAAAAAAAAGTAAGTAGAAACGGTTTATAAATCAATTTGGAAATATAAGTAGCTTTTACACTTCAATTTCATTAGGAAAATTTTCAGCCCTGCAGAGGGCCGTTAAAATTTCATTTTCGGCACCCCCGCAGTGCTAATACAGAAAAATAAAAAAATAATTTTTTTTTTGAAAAATGTTTTTTAAAAAAAAAAATATTTTTAAAAAAAATTAAAAATTAAAAAAATAGGCAATCTGATGTGGCGCTGACGTGGCACCAGTAGTGCCACGTCAGATTCCAATTTCTGAAAAATAAAAAATAATTTTTTATTTTTATTTTTTTCTGTAATTGCACCGCCAAGGCACAAAACTCGCGGCCTCTTGGAGGGCTGAAAATTTTCCTAATGATTTTTTTGTTCTTACTTTCTTAGAGCAAGCCCAATCCATACACTGTTACAAGCACAGCATCCAGGTTTTGAAGTGGAGATAGGTGGACCTCATCCAGTTCCTATAAACTGTAGAAAAAAAATTGCCCCAATGCAAACCCGGCAATTCATACAGCAAGTGAACCTTTACCTCATTATAAAAAGAAAGAAAAGAAAGATTCTACATTAAATATAGACCTTTCATGCAAAGGAGAGCTTGAATTTATTAACACGGAAAACAAGGTTGAAAAGGTATGACATTGTTGACTTTTGCTATTGTGTGCCACCTCCCGGGCTCTTCATATTGCCTCAAAATGCCGAGCCAGGGATGGAAAATGACGGGCCCGGGAATAAAGAGATACCAATGACGAGTTGCATTGGGGCGTGTTTTTTGGGTATGCACGTCATAATGCAGTACCCGTGTGGGTTTCTGTGCAGCATTGGAGCTGCTCTTATAGAATTTCAGGAGGCTATAATGATGGCAGTTTATATCATTAAGTGGATATAGGATGCACATGGAAATTTGATTATGTCCAATTGTTTGTTTGTCTACTAATATTGTATGTTAAAAATGCAATCTGTATGTCTAATTAACCCCTAGCGTTTCTACTAGCTTTCTTGCACATATGATTTTTACAATTATCGGATATATGATTCAAGAGTTATAGTTCTTCTTGGATTGGATTGGAGGGTTGAAGGCCAAACAACAATCTACTTTTCACTGACTTTTTTCCATGGTAGTTGTTAGGCAAGGGATGAATTTGCTACTTGGGTAGCATATATATATATATATATATATATATATATATATATATGTCAAATCCGGTCCCACAAGTGGTGGCACTCTGTTTTTTTTCCTTATTGATACATGTTGTAAACATGTATGTTAAATACTTAGACAAGTGGAAGACAAGTGAGCATCTTTGTTGTCCAATGGCACAAAATCAATTTTGCAGGTAGCTACGTGAAGCTTCGACTAGAAATTGGCTAAAGAAACAACATCATGAGCAAGACAATGTGGGAATCTACATGTGTTTGTTATGCAACATTTATTAATGACATAAGAGCATGTGAGGTATTCAATGATGGCTCACAACCTTTGGCAAGGTCAAAGATTTTTTATCAACATGTGAAAATAAACTCATGTGTTTATGAATAGGGCGCTTCCAACTTTACCAAGAAATCTTTGAAGAGATTTTTGAAGGGGTGAATGTAAATTTCCACTACATTTTCACAGTTTTTTGTTTCCATAATTCTTAGATATATTTAACTTACTATTGAAATRCACATTTTTCACTAGGAAAAACATGATTATAACGTAACAACATTTATATTTTTGTTTATCCTAATTGGATTTTTGCATTTGCTTACTAACCAATTTTTGAACACTATACAATTTACTATGAATTTTCAAATTTTATTAAGTATAAATTGCAATGACAAACACTAGTGAGTGGAGGGGGGTAGAGTCCTTATTTATTTCAAGTCACAGTGGTGCAAATGTGCATTTACATGTGGATATTGTGGCCTATGCAAAAGGGCTAGACTTTTGTGAAAGAAAAAAGCTAATTGGGTTTTCCAACCAACCCTAGCACTCAAAGATCCAAGATTTTTGTATATATGGAAGATCGGGACAAAAGAGGTTAAGCTCTAAATTTCCAATGGAAGGGAATAGATTGGAAACAAACCATGAATGATGCTCAACCATTTTTCCTTCACAAAAGAATGCCCAATGCAGTTGTCCATTCAATAATTACATAGAGGATTTTTTCTCTTCCAAAAAAGATTTAAAGCTTCTAAAGAATTATTATATCTTCAATTCACCGTTTGGATTTCCAAATTTCAAAAGTATGTTGTGGAAAAATTAATGTGGTTGAAAAATTGTGTAGTGTATTGTGAACTTTAGGACATTGTTGCATTGCAAGAATGTTTTGGATGTGCTTCAATCCTTTGTTATTTTGTAATGTGGCCTAGTCTGGACCCGATTTGACAACATTGGCTTTGCAGTGGTTTATCTGGGTATTTCACTAGACCTTATAACCCATATATAGGTGTGTCAAATTTTTTTATTTGGGGGATAATTTAGGTATTATATTACAATAAATGTGACCATGTTTTTTCTACTTCTATTTTTTGCCCATTTTCCTACACCTTAGTTCAAACTGAAAATTGAGGCATTTAAACATGCCCCTATTGTAATTCAAAAATTTATACATGGTTTTAGAGTTGATCATGTACACTTTATCTATTTTGAAAAAGACCCATACAAAAAAATCATGCAAATGAATCATACATGCACAATAGGAGAAAAATCCAAGGAAATTAAAAATCACACAAATAGTATTATATTAACTAAGCTTCACGTACGTAGTGGTTTATTCCTCTAAAATCTTCTAAAATGTGCCAATAAATAGACTGCTTTCTAGTGCTAGCAAGTAGAYTATTTTGATATAGWACAATGATAGCTCYTATCTGAAAAAAYAAACCATGACTATGCACCTACATGTGTCTTTTTTCATCAAGGTTATCATGCATAATTGTTGCTCTTAGTTGCAAATTGAAGTGATTGTCTACCCAATGTTTGATAATAGTAATATAGTATGTGCAACTCCCTAAGATTGATGACCTTCAAATTGTTGTAAAAGAAGATTGCCCAGCCATTACAAGCTATAAATGACAAGTCACAATCTTGAAATCCTAAAGATGTCTCTACAAGATGAAGAAGGTTTCCAAAACTACCCTAGACTCTACAACCTTAAATCCCACATTGGAAACCCATATTGGACCCCCCACATTGAATGCTCTAATAACTACAACCATCTTTGCATAAATACAACACTTCCTTCAAAATCCAAAAAGTTTTGTATTAAAACAAACAATCTACCTAAAATGAGACATTCATTATTTTGTGCATTTGCAAATGAAAAATGAAAGCTCTTCATATGGATTCATCCCTTCCCTTTCAAAATATCTTTTGTGTAGATTTACAAATTTTGTACTATAGATCATCATAGATCATAACAAGGTCAAAGTCACTCATAATATGGGATATTAAACTTTAGTAGAATAAGCATTTCCCATTCAAAATTGGTCTACAAGAGTGTTACAATAAATTTGGAAGAGAGATCCTAAAGTTTGAGTGAACAACGATACAATTCACTACCTTATGCACATGAAGTGAGTCACAATAATTATAGAGTAGTACACATGGACCACTATGCACTCAAAAGAGGCATCCCCACAAATTTGCCGTTTGAAAATTTAATTGACCCCCCCTCCAAAATGAGAGCCGGATACGGATATATGTACGGTATGGTACAAATATGATATATGATACAGATACAAATATGGATACTGTACAATACAGATTGGATACAAGACATATCCCATATTGTTTGTGTGAGTTGAACAATTCAAATTATAAGAGGAGAGGTCTAGCAATCACAATTTGTGGTGGGGGGGGGGAGGGGGGGCAATGAATCATTTCTAATGGGGCTCTTTTGGGTGCATAGTGGAGGGGGGTCGGATTTACATCCTTCCTCACTATGCCTATGCACCAACAAGAGCCCCCCACATTCTAGTAGTACATATGGACCATTGTCCTTTAACATCTAAAATAGTTTGCATTTACTAGTGCTAGAATAGAATGGCATTTAAAAGCTCACCATGACAATCCACTTAAAAAAAACAATCCACTTAAAAAAAACAATCCACTTACAAAAAAATGAAGCTATATAAACTAAAATATTTTTTAAATTATTAGCTTTAAGATTTAAAATGAACCTTATAATAGGTCTCACATACGCTGTTTTTATGTTAACAATTTATTTATGAAATTGAAAATTGAAAATCCCAATGGTTGAAATGTTGTAATAAACAATCCACACCCAATATTTTGATTTTTTTTCAAAATTATTGAAAAATGAGTTAAATAAAGGACTTCAAAGTTTATTTTAGTGTAGAGATTCCATGATTGCTAGTAAACAAAAACTCTTCGTAACTTTTGACTCGTTGATCAAAATGGAGTAATTCAAAGCTTCTGATGTACTTATAGTTGCAGATAATCATTTTCAAATTTTTAATTCTGAAAAAAGTCATTTTTTCAGACCTGCCTGGATTGCCCGGAGATCAAAGAAAAGTACATATATTGCAATAACTTTTTAACCATGTAGTCAAAAATCATGAAAATTGTTGGGCCTTAAAGCTACTCCTTGGACACATGTTGTATGAAAATTTCAAAGAAAAAAAATATAAACTCCATTTGTAGTGAGCTACGCAAAATCGCTATGCTGCCAAAAAAAGCTGTTTGGTCCTTTAGGGGTTACCATTTTTGGAGGAGAATTTGTTGAAATGGATTTGAAACAAGGCTCTCTTGACATGGTGATATTTTGAAATTTTTGTATTCTTAAAATCTACGATCTCATTTTGGAAGATCCAATTTTGAACTAAATTCAATGCAATTTTGGCTTGGTCAACCACTTGACATAATTGCACATTGGTAATTTTAGAAAAACATGTATTCTAGTAAGGCAAGAGGCTCTAAAATGGAGCGGGCATTTAGAACCACCCATATAGACTGTCCTGAAATGGACATGACATGGTCTTTAAATGGACCTTCTATAGTCATTGAATAGATTGATTAAAGAAACATTATTTATTGCAAGAGCCAATCATTCTCTTTACTTTCACTACAAGAAAATGGGCAAAAATGCRATTGCAGAAAATGACTTCTTGGCCACAATGACTAAAGAATGACTTCTACTCCTTAATTGCACTAGCGGTGTTTGAAAAACAACATCGTAGTCATTCTGCAGTTATCCCTACAACTGCAAGATGAGAACGGAGGTAGGTGTAGTGTTCATCCACGGTTTTCAATTGACAGAGTTGTTGACAGAGTAATTGGGGCAAATAAAGTTCAAATATAGTCATGAGAGTCCACTGAGAAATGACTGCCAGTGTAGTCTTATGACTGCAATTGACTTCAAAGTGACTATTGAGACTGTGGTATTTTATCTTTGTTGATATATACTATTTTCTTCCTAAAAGCACCATATGATTTATTTAAACTCCTATTAATATGTTAGCAATGACTTCTGGAAATTTGTCCCATGGTCATTCCACTACTTTTGAACACTTCATATAATTCAATTGAATTTCTAGATATCCCAACAAACATACCCTAAAGTATTCAAATGGAACCTAGTGAAGAGGAAATTGCATTATAGTATTGCAATGTAGTAATGATGCAAAAATGACTGCGTCACGTCATCTACGCTACTAGGTTCAGAAAGGTTCAGAAAGGATATATTAAGAATTGTCAAAGAAAACATCCTTTCCAAATCTTTTCTCAAATTTGTCTACAATTTTTGATTTGAGGCTTGAAATCTAAAACAAATTGTTGGAGATTAAAGTGAGATTGATTTTCCAACTTTAACAAGTTCAAAGTTTTTAGAAAAGAATGAATCTACTATGCCTAAATGAGGTATAAAATAATACTTGTAACACAATTCCTGCATTTTACATATCCCACATGGTTTGTGTTGCCTCCTACCATCCCACTAGTATAAAGGCTTGTCAATTAAGCTCTTCGCATTCACAACTAAGTGGCTTGGAAGCCATGCAACACATTTTTTGAATATACCATATGGCATATGGTGAATTGTGTATGGTGTATGTATATGATGTATTATGTATTATGTATAATTTATTTAGAAGAGTGACCTAAACCCTAAATCCACGTCACTCCTGAATGACTATAGAATGACTTGCCATGAGTCAGTCCATCTGAACGGTGCAAAAACTCCATTGCAACTTTTGAATGACTACATAATGATTTCCAATGTGGCTCTTCACGTCAGATGTTTCTTGGATCTATATAACATTAAAATGACTTGCAAATGATTGTCCACGTCAGATTTATAATGGGTCTGTTGTAACTTCAAAATGACTATAGAATGACTGGCCACGTGGATGTCCATGTCATATTCTCAATGAGTCTGTTGTAACTTCAAAATGACTATTTAATTATAGTGTGGACACAGACGAACGGTTAAATTGAGAGCAGGAAACAAACAGTACAGTACAGTTGCCCTAGTATATATAGTGAAGTKGGCAGGACCGCCTGGTGACTGGACAGACTGGTGCCTCGTTCATGATCCTCCAGAACCCAGCTCCTTCTTCAGTTTCCACTGTGGGCCACATGCTGATTCGCATACACACACAGGTCAATGATAAACAACCTTGCCCATTGGCAGTGCACTCATTCATTCGCATGTCCAGTGCTCTTCTCCGAGTAAGTTATCTCACGAGTGACTCACCACCTGGAGAAACATCAGTAGACTGTAGAGAAGAATCAACAAATAGGTGTGCTTTTTGTTTCTGTTTCTGCTGTGTTAATCCGCTTTACGAATATTATAATTATCTAATTATCTATGCAAATCACTTTTGTCACAGACCAGCTACAAGATGATTCGAAGTGACGACACAGCATCAAGCATCCTACATTCGTGGTTCTCCATTTATTATCAAAAAATGAAAATGAAAAAGAAAGCATCCCACATTCGTGTCCCTTACGGTCTATATTATTAATAGATCGATTCTGTTCACGAGTCCGTTCTTCGTGGGTCTCCTGCATTCAAAGTTCGGGGATAAATTRATGTGCAAGGCCCTGCATAGTAACCACGGGCAAGCATGAGTGAGAATCAATTTCCTTCAATTAGTCCCAACCAGGGATCGGGATATTTTGTGAGTTTTACCAGCTATTTTCCTTTAATTCCCTTATTGAATCGGTGTTTCTAGTACCAAGTCCGGTTTTTTCTCTAATTTTTACTACAAATAGAAATTTTATAGACCATTTCACCTGGATTTTTCTTCCCTGATGGTTTCTTTCAAATTGCAGCCGTGGTTTTTTTCCCAATTCCACCGGCTAACAATGAACTAGCCGGCGGTTCCTTCTAAATATATTACTTCTGTATGTGACAAGTATTTTTCCAATGACACGCGTCTGATCACGGCCCGTTCATACATGCGCCTCATCACTCGTGCTTAAAATCTGGAATATCCCCTCTGCTCTGAATATTGTATTAAGAAAAGCCCGACGCTGCAAAGACTCCATCTCAGCTGACATCATGCTAGCATCAAAATGATGTCCACAAACCGTNTCCAATGACACGCGTCTGATCACGGCCCGTTCATACATGCGCCTCATCACTCGTGCTTAAAATCTGGAATATCCCCTCTGCTCTGAATATTGTATTAAGAAAAGCCCGACGCTGCAAAGACTCCATCTCAGCTGACATCATGCTAGCATCAAAATGATGTCCACAAACCGTACTTCTATATATAGGATGCATTGAAGTTCATCTCAATCTTTGGGATAAATGTCGTGGTTAACACTCCAGTAAGTCAAAACCCCTTTGCCCTCGAGAGTAAGTGATACATTGTTCTAAGTCGACGGCAGAGCAATAAATCGTGCCTACAAACTGGGCCCCGCAGTTCGTTGGCAACGAGGTTCGCATGGGGACATTAATTCGTAAGATTCAGCTTTAAAATTCTAAATGACTTCAGAGTCAACTTATACACACATTCTACTAAAGATGAAACTGTTCAAGCTGAGAAGAATCTTGTAACGAAGTTAGGGTGGGACTCTGGACTTGCAGCCTTAATGAAAGGTGGGACCTCCAGTTCTACACAAGGCAGAATGCATGAGAAATCTCCGTAASCGCATGCGGTTKCATTTCTTRAGCCACCTCCGAATATATCTCATATCATAACAACAGACTACGTCATCCAATAGATAAACAATTGTTCCCGACTACTTTCAGTCGGAAGGCATAAGCATATATTACTGCACCGCAGAAGYAGACCAATAGGAAGATGTACGGTGAAGTTACCACTCACCAGTCTTCATTAGTTCTTCAGCAGATAAACACAATACAGATTCYGCGGGATCGTGTCGACGACGCAAGATGTTCTCTCATCGCGTCCRGTTCTAATTTAAACCTAAAGAGTACGTCGGTCCAGAGCGAATGTTACAAGCCTAAGTTTCCACTATAGACAACTTAAGGCGAGTTTAAAACGGATTTGACTGACTTAACGGATATCGTAAAATTTAAGAAGCTGGGAGATCGTAAAATTAACCGAAGTGGGGTAAATAAATTCAATTTGCAGCTGCGGACCAACTAATCCAATTCGAGAGGATTTCAAAAGGAAATCTACTCAGTTCGGAACGTTTACAAGAGATCTCACTTACCATTGACAGACCACAACTGCGGAAATCCGAAGTATAAGTATTCAGTGCATGGATCGCAGTCAAACAGATCTGCAAAAGATGCTGAGGACGAAAAACGTCTTTATCTTTTAAGGTGCCACAAAGCATATGCCGAAGCTCATCTGCCAATCGCAAAGTTTTGAAAAAAGCCATTTGTTTGCTTCAAAWATAAGTWAATAAAATTAATTCAGATCCACTCGAAGAGAACTTTACAGAACTCTTGAACAGAATTTGAGATATTACTATTACCTTGATAAACTGAAATCCAGAACGCACTTCTAGTACGCACAGCAGCAATTTCTTACTTTAACAGGTGTGAGACAAAACGCACTTCTCGTACGCAGCATTGTAAAAATTAAACTTCGTACCATCCATATCGAAGCAAACAAACTAAGTGACTGAGATAACWAATAATGAAGAACCAAAGGTCATACCCGAACATTTGAGCTTCCTCAGCGTGCTATCATGGGATGTCACACTGCTGCAACTTGATTCAAGGTAGCTTCATGAATCCAATAACAAGCATTGCCCAACGGTACGTCTCTGCAAAAAATCGAACCACATAATTTTTAGTGCGGTAAGGCAACTGCGTGCTGCCTGCCTCATAACTGCAGTAGAATGAGTTAACTCATGATCGATATAATTTGCACAAATGTTAGATATTGTTCCCATGTCTCTCGGAATTCGTCGAAGTATCTTGTACATCGTGATTCAACTCACAATGGTCTGAACTCGTTCTACAAACAGATGGAATATTTCTTTCTTCTCTACCAAATGCAGCACAAAATTACAATTTAGGGAACACTTGCACAAAATTACAATTACAATTCAGGGAACAGTTCCAATTTAGGGTTTAGGRATTCTTGATATTGCAGAATTGAACCTACAGCAAATAACTGTCAGATATGAAAAAATTGTAGCATCACTTCTCTGGATCAAACTGAGGTTGAGAAACCTCATCACAACGAATCGTTTAATACACCTACTTCTCGTACAAGATATTGAACTCAAGTACCGCAACTGCACTATATTGCCAATCGGAGGGAAAGAACACTTGCCTATTCTCCTTAAACTTCAAATCTGAAGCTGCGAAAGCGGTAAATACTGAACWTCCTAGATTTCTATATGATCGGTACCAAGATCGCCAGGCCAGCGCTGACAGAGACAGCGTCAAGCCGGATCTGGATACSATAGACGAAGACTGCTGTTCAAGGGTTTATGGTTTAGAATTACAATTGCTAATTCAATTGTCCTAGCATCGGATCTAAAGTTTGGAACACTCGATGAGAATGGTGAAGTTCGTGAACAAAGGCGAAATGCCGTTAATATCTACAATCGAGAGAAAGGGACGAAGAGTGATTGAAACAACCGTTTAGTCGCTCATTGACAACAGTACAGTACAGTAGCACAGCCGATAGCATTCACACACACTGAAAAATATATAATGCGGAGCAATGCAGAGCAGAAACCCTAACCTCGGTCATGGCTGCAGCCTCCGCTCGATTACGAAGTGAAATTAGCGAGACGTGCACAATCTCCTCGCATGAATCGGTGCAAAAGTTTCGAATTAGGGTAATCCCGCAACAGACTGAGATGGCACATTTTGGACACTAAACCCTAAACTTTGCCCTTCAAAATAATCATTGTGCGACGACGATACATTGATCATAAATTGTTGTCGCTTGCAAGGGATACAGAGACATCGGTGTCATTCCCAAGGATTCTCGATCAAATTTCCCTTCAGTGGCGACAGCAAAATCGATCAGGCAGCCATTTCAATCCTGAACAAGTTGAGAACTCGAAGACATCAAGCAGAACCTTGGCAAGCATTGCATTGGAAGTAGGTGATTTTTTATGAGACTCTCACCTCCCCCAACTTTGATAAATTCAAGCTGGTGTGGTTTTATTGGTAGACGCTTGTTGTGGACCATCTGGACCCAGCGCAATGCCATAAGAGAACTTTCGTCTGAAAAACAGGCCAGTGCGATCAGAATTAGGAGTTTGCCCTCATGCCTTTGCTGAAAATTATTAATTTTTTCCTTACGTAAGGCGACCACTGCGGCCGCAGTGTGCATGTTCAGAAAACTACAGAAAACATTAACTGAAGAGGTGATGTTGGGGACTTGTGATGCATCAGGAGTGAGCAATAGAGGGTATGTGGCAATGTGCAATGCAGTGAAGCATCGGGTTCAGCTGGTTGCACCGGAATTGAAGGGGGGTCTTCTGCCATCAAGGAATCGTCTGGCACAGTTGCAAAAGCAGATGAATGAGAAACTTCCTCAATTTATAAGAGACTATTACCACATTGAAGGTTGCCGAATAATTCCCGAGGTTAGAGTTGGGAGAAAGATTGTTAGAGGAGCAAAAGAAGTGATTCTTGATAGCAAAAACAATCTTTTTGCTGAACTCAAAGTTGTCCAGCGTTCCATGGTTTTGTTCTACGATATGACAGTCCAAGGTATCATTTCTAATCTCAAACCTTGTTTACGTGCTTGGCTAACAAATATAGGTTAATATGTAGATGGGCAGTTCCTCATAAATTGCAACTGAACCGGATTTAGATGAAGCGTTGGGCGGTCTTCAGGAAGCACTTTAGCACAAATAAAGCATGGGCCTAGAGGTATGCATGAGAGAATGGTTTTCATAATATTCCAAAGAAAAGGTCAAGATCAACTCTGCATAGTATAAGCGTCGTATGTTTATAGATTGCTGAAGCACACCTTGGGAAGTTAGTGCCTGGGGATCTCATCGTTAGACTGATCGCTGTAGCAGTTCCTGAACCTCTCTTAGACTTTCATGGTTCAGATGTTTTTTAACATAAAACTTTTGTATGCAGAGTGCAACGGCGGTCCGCTTGTCTTCGTACTGAAATTGGATGAAGCAGAGGTTCTGCGGCAGAAAAAATTTGAGCGTGTGAGCTTGACTTTAATGAATTGTGCTTTGGATCCAGAAATTCAGCGTAATGATGAAAGATATTTTTCAGTGCAATCTGAACAGGAGATTTGGCCCATAGGGTGCTTCTAGGTGGGCAAAGAGTCTTACAAAATTTTGAAATGGGTATTTTTGCAGACGAAGTTTCCTGAGGTCATTAAGGCTCATAACGAAGGGCAAGAGCTGGAGGTACCGGGCCGTGGCAGCTTCATTGTGGAATGGCACATGAGCGCAGATATGAAGACTGTTAAGTGCATGAACGGGCTTCAGCATGGTCCCTCTTGTAAAATGAATTGCATCTATTGCGAGCAGAAGCACAAGAGAGCAAAAACAGTCACTGCTGCAGATGTGGAAAACATCGCCATGACTAGAGGGAAGGGCGAATGGCAGGGTGGCTTGTTTGCGTCCAGAATTCAAGCAGAACCCGTCAATGCAGCTACGCATCCACGATGGCAACAGGTGTTGCCTATTCCCCTGTCACGAACGCACATGTGCACTCTACATGCACTAGTTCACATCTGTGAGAAAATTCTGCATTTGCACTTCATGTTCATTTGGAACATACAGGACAACGCTAAGAAAGCGGAAGCGATTGACCTCATGGAGAAAATGCTTTCCGCTATCGGAGTTGAATCGGGAAAYTGTGTGCTGAAGCAGGATGTGAAGAAGTCTGGGAAGTCTGGTAACGTTGTCATGAAACCAAGCCTGCGTGGCGGAGTGGCCATAAAGCTATTTCGTCCCAGTTCATGGTCGAGTCATACCAGAGTGTGGAAGGGGGTAAATATGTCTGAGATGAACAACCTCAAGAATGGGCAGGCAAAGATCAAGTGGCAACGAGTGTGGAAAACACTGGAGGAGCTGGTGCCATATTTCACTGGTCTAGTTCTGTCATCAGACCAGAGAAGTAACTGCAGAGTTCGCATGGATGCTTTTGGGGCAGCATTTATCGCCACATTTGGAGAGGGTCATGTCACCCACTACATCGTAAGTTTAGCTCCGCATGTGCATTGAATATTTGGGGCTTAAGCACTGCATAGGCTATTGTAGCGTCTAACACTTAGCGGCAATGATTTAATTTGCTTTTGGCTTTGCTGTTTCTCCAGTACGATGTTGAAGCATGACGTGTCCCACTGCAGCATGCTCTCATAAAGCACGGGCCGTGGTTTGTTGAAAAGTATGGAAGCCTGTTCGTGTGGAGCTGCCAAGGTATGGAAAAATCCCACCATGTCACTAAATCATTGAGTCAGGCACACTCTCAGCACGGCAGGACAAAGGACCGCACTAGTGTGGTTGTGCAGCAGTATGAGTTTTGGTATCGGAACATCCAACACCGATACAATGCAAAGTTGAAGAAGAGAATTGCGGACGCAGAGGGTAGCCTTCCCAATCCAGAGATATTGGCGGCGGGATCACGGCGATGGCACGCCTGGCACGCTTCCAATGCAGCTGCTGCTTGTCAAGCATGGCGAGCAGGTCGCACACGAGAAGGCAGGCGATACATCACATCACAGCCAGACTCCGCAAACGAAGAGCCTTCACCTGGTTCTAATGACAGCCGCAGCGGCGACGACGAGCCAACGCCAAGGTTACAAGATCCATAGGGCACACAAGAATCTACTCAATCGGATTACTCTTTCACGGATATCACATAGGTTTTCTTTAGGACGGTACTTGTAGGTTGAGTTGAAGTAGTGCTTTAGCACGAGTCAAAGACATTACATTCATGCATAGTATAATTTCAAAACTTCGTGCACATTTGTAGACTTACTGAGCAAGATTAATGAATACCGATTAGTCCCCAACAATATATACATGGAAAAATGTGATGCTCATTGGCTTTTTGAAAATGTGATCAATGCTCATTGGCGTCTCCGCTTTAGCAACGTGGATATGCATGGCATAAAGGAGCCTGCTTTGCCTTCGATAGCAAATGCTATGACACAATGGTGAGGGTGCACAAGTGAAGATAGTTCAACAGGATATCACACGTGTTGAACCTCATCAATTTGGGTCATTGGCCCAACGACTGAAGGGTGACCTCGTGCTGGAAACTTACCACATTTCAGATATTACCACACAGGTTTGCTGCAGCATTCCATCATAGGATTGAACATTCTACTACACAAGACAAATTTACTAATATAACAAACCGAAGCAAGAAGTTTATGATTTTAGTAGAAGCCTGTGAAAAATAAAACTTTACTTCATCCAAAAAGCAAAATTCACAAGTCACAGGCACTCATTATTCAAAATGGTAGCCATGCAGTATAACTATGCTGGAAATAAAGATGTAGGGTAGTATAGGCCATAGCTATAGAACTAAAATACTATATGAAGTACCTTTGACTATTACTGCTCTGCCACTATATTTTATTCGGATTCATGAATTCAAATTACACGGTCAAACCACAAATCCACAACAATTTGGGATAATTAGATAACCTCAAGCTGCTCACTATTCTAATCCTGTTCGTTGCCACCCTCAGATGCAATGCTTGAAAAACCGTCAGTTGGGTCAACAATAGATGCAACAGCTAAGTCTGCAACTGTCGCAGTTGCGTTCGCAGGCTTGCTGGAATCCTCCTCCTGCTCCTCAGCTGCCTCCCGCTCCTCAACCTCTGCGGCTGCATCTTTCGCGATCTGTATGACCTCCATGTCAAGTTCGTCTTGCACACCTGTAGAGTGGTACCGGGCTTCATATCGACCCTCCATCTTGTCTGTGAGAATTGTCGGGGAATTGGTCGCATTGGCGCGCGCAAGTTTTGCAGGGCCACCTCCTTCTTCGCACTCACTGTCTACGCCAGTGCGCTTCCGCATAGACCATCCAGTCTCGGAGTGTGCGGCAGCAAGTATGGACATTTCTCGAATTCTTGCCTGTGCGTCCTCCCGAGAGAGCGGTGGTGCACATCCTTCGGCGTCCATAGCTGCACGCCATGCTTCAATACTGGCCTGCATAGTCGCATTGTTTGTGACTAGGCCCCACTGCCCCATCCAAACGCCTCCTGGAACGTGATCACAAGTGGGACAACGTGGATTCTTCCCGAGTACAATTTTAAACATACAACAGGGGTGAAACAAGCAGCCACAAGGGAGATTTACCAATGCCATCTCTGCCCAAAAGCGTCCGCACAGTCCACAAGGGAGTTCTTCTTTCAGTGGAGTCATGGAGGTTGGCACAGTGGGGAAAGACGTGAAGAACTGCTGTGGGCAAACGCAGCTCTCCTCAATGATGATGATATTGATCTGGCATTCCATGTCCTGAATCTGATCTTGCAACGTAACGACCTGCTACTGCAGCACCTCCACTTCCTTGGTCTTCTCTATCAATGCCGCCTGGTTCTTCTCAATAGCTTCGTTGGCCTTCCCGCACTCGAGCATTGCAGCACGCACCTTGCTTTCCAGCATGGCTCTTGCTGCAGCATCACGAAAGCCCTCCTTCTTTGCGGATTGGAGCACTGCAAATTTGTCCCAAAGAGTCTCCTCTGCACGAGCAAATTCGTGACTCCGCTCCTGCTTGTCACTCAAGTCTGCCTATGCGTGCTCCAAGGCGATGACAACCTTATCAAACTCCAGCTCGGCTCCAGTTTTTTTGCGTAGCAAGCCTGCTACTTTGAACCCTTCCCTCTACTGACTTGCTGCGTTTGCTTTCGTAGACCTGGTTTGCCGCAACGTTATAATTTGCTGCAATGGGACGTCAACCACCGCTGAAGCTAATAATTTTGGGGCTGCGATGGTTACTTGCACCGGAGCTTCATGGGTACGAAGAACCCCACTGAACTCCCGATCTATCTGTGCTTTGTGGTTGATGATCAGCTTTGCTACCCGCAGTTGCGCGACAGCCGCTGCATGGGCCATCAGCGCACGACGAAGAAGATGCTCAAAAAGGTCTAGTAGCCCTTGAATCTGCTCGCGTATGCATGGTGGTGTCATCTTCTGTGGATTCTGTCCTGAATTTCTTATGCGCTGCTCAGCGAGGTCTGCGGCCCCTTCGGCCCAATTGACCTTCATCTTCTTCCCAAACTCAAGCTCCACTCCACGAAGAAAAGACGTCCCATACTCGCTAGTATCTGGACCGGATCCGCCATACACCTTCTGATGCATAGGCTGTACCCTCTAGACACCGACGACGTTCTCCATAAGCCTTATTTTAGTTCTGTGAGGTCTATGATTTCTTGGGTTATTTATGAGCCTTATTGATAGATAGCCCTATATGAAAAGTGCCTATCTTATCTTTTGGTAGTCCGGAAATTATTAGAACATGTATAGTTCTACTTGTATTAGTGACTATCTTTTCAAATAAGTTTGGTGGTTATTTGCCAAGATATAGCTATAATTGGTTTGGAAATGTGTATGAGGATGTCCCTCCCACCCACCCGGGGTTCCTAAAACCCTATACCCTAAAATCCTTATATATTATGCAAAATAACCTTTTAAGGGGCAAAATAGGTTGGGAGAATTTAGAGTTGTCTGGTACTGTGGTGTACCCAATTTTGCACAAGTAGTAGCACTTAAGATATGATTGTTGCGGCAAAGTACTACCCAACACTAGCCTGACAACGTATAATACTTATGTCCCTCTAGTCAGTATATCAAAAATTGAATTTCTGGCTTCTGTCTCTCTAGAATACAAAATTTGAGGTAATATGTCTTTTGCACATTGAGTGCACTACATTTCCCTACTTCTACAAGCCGATAACTACAATGGAATCATCCCACAGGCCTTCATTCGCTGCCGCTGCTACTTCTCGAACCTGCTTCTACTTACATTGGCGGAAGCATGGCCTCCTGGCACCCTATACAGTCAGGCATACAAAAATTAAGTCCAAGTAACCCCAAGCTTCGCATTGCTGGATTATTCCAACTGATTCTACTAAAGACAAGCGGCAGCACAAGAGGGAGCACAAGTGGGAGCACTAGCGGAAGCACAAGTGGCAGCACAAGAAGCAACAGAACCGGTAGCACAAGCGGCAAGTTATGACAACCTGCAAGCAACAAGTTATGAAGCGGCAGCACGAGCGGGAAATTGTTTCAGCGTGTATACACAAATGAATATCTATAACAGATGATTTTGCAAACAATACCTGGACAACGGGATAACAACTTCAATTTTTCCTCCACCTTGGCCATAGATTTACGATTCTCTGCAGGTCCAAAGTTGCTTCCGGCAAGAAAGACTCCAGCTCCCATATTTCATCTTCAAACTCCTCCGCCTTCGTGCTTGCCTCATTTATTTCGGCAAGCAAACCTGCGGCCTCCGTTTTTTTCGCCGCTGCCTCTTGGACCTTCCCCTGACGCTGTAGTGCTTTTGCGGCTGCCGTTGCCTTGCTGAAGCGGGTACTCAAGTCTTCCGCATCTGAATTTGGTTCTAAATCCGCCAGGCTTTTTTTGGCAGAGTCTAGCTTGGACAGTAGACTGCGCTCCTTCTTCTCGGCCTTCTGAGTCTGCAATTCGCATGGTCGCAAGAAAAATTTCGCGGCTTTGAGAGGTGAATCACCAGGGTCTTCGTCTCTTTCGACGTCCCCGAGCATGTCGCACAGCCCTTGTATCTGCTGCTGCAACGCCACCGCTCCGAGTTTCTTCGGATTACGGGAAACGTGGCCTTCCCGCGAGTGTCACCGATCCAAGGCCTCCTCCACCCAGTTCACGTCCTTGTTCAACGTAAACGTGAAGTGGCACCCCCGCAAGAACTTCAAGGAAAAGTAATTATTGTCAGGAGTCTCACCATATACTTTGAACCAGTGACTACAAAAGAAGGTTGCTTCAGTGGGGTCGAGGCAGTCCGCAATCTCATACCAATTATTCCTCAGAGGCCATTTCATCAAGATGTCGTTGTCGTGAGTGACTGGCACCTTTGCGAGAGAGAGTCCTCGGTTGCAAAGCTTTGCCACGTTCATGAAGAATTCCTCGTTGTACACTATATTGCGACCGAGAAGAAATGGGGCCAGCTGGACCATGAAAGATTTCAAGGATTAGCTAACCCCATTGAGGTCGAATGGTTCCGAAAATTCGGACTGGGTTATTGCATGAACCCCTTGCGCTGCGGCAATGTCTTCCGCATCGTCAGTCGGGTCCGCATGCCATTTACCGCGGTGCGCCTTCTTCGGTGGGGACTGCTTGATAAGAGGAGGGCTCCTCTGACCTCTTCCGCCTTCTGCCATTGTAGCAAGCTAGCCAAAACCTAGCAATACAAGGAAACCGATTTATAAAAAATGCCAAACCAAATTGCTGCTAATCCTTAGAGAAAACCAGGCGGCATCAGGCGGCAAGCAGCAGAGGCCGTCAACATTATTCATCATCCTAAACTTGTTCAAGGCCTGTGACAGCAAACCCAAAGACTAAGCAAGGTACCATACGAACACTTACAACAAAAGCTAAAAAACAGGATGTTGGAGGTGAGGCAACGCATTCAATTTGGTTTGACCTCCAGCAGCGCCTTCAAGTTTGTTCCTGAACTGCAGCAGACACTCCTGAAACAAGCACACTGGAAATGAGGTAAAAGAAAGTAAGTAGAATGAGGTGACCAAATCAGTGGGGGGTTAAGGAGTTGGTGTGACATTCAAGTTTAAGCACGCCATCATGAGCGCCTTAATCAAGCTTTGCTTGGGGAGGGCCAACATGTCGAATCACAGGTACGTTCTACACGCTTGTTTAAAAAAAAAATCATAGGTACGTTAATTCAATTTAACCTTAACCCCCCAAACAAGCAATAACAAAGTTTAACCCTTCTTTTGCAGACCTATAACCATTGATTTCAAGCTCCTTGATCATCACTTAGTTAGTTAGTTTGCTGCCATTTTTGACCTAGATATCTATGAAAAACTTTATATTTATTTTTCAGAGATGAAAGTACATGTCTTCTTTACTTCACAGAATTTTTCAATTTTTTTGAGGAAAATTGATTTTTATGAGAATTTTTGAAGAAAAAGTGAAGAAAAATCATATCAAATAGAAACTATTATTTCAAGAAATCTGAAAATTTCACATTGGGCGTACATTATAGTGACAAACATCATGGTGTAAACTCAAATCCCGTGTCATTCTATCATTAGAATACAATGGATATTGAAAATACATCCAAAGTTCAAACTACAAATTGAACTCAATGTACCTTTCATACAAAAAGGAGGTGAGGAAGAATGCAAGAAAAGAATTTTTTTTTTTTCAAGAATGAACGCCTAAGTCTCATAGAATCCTAAAATTACAGTTCGATTTGGCAATTCTCCCTAACCAAAGGAGGACAGATTAGTGGACGAGATAGTTAAAAACTATGAACAGTATAAAAGAAACACAATATCAAACTATCAAACACTAACTAACACTACAAGAAATTTGTATTATTYTTTCCCATGTTTAGGGTTTAGGGTATTGGAAATAGATTTTTTAACAAACATAAAACCTAACAATTTAGAATTCAATTCAGCAAAGTTGACTCCCACACTCCTGGACATTTATTTGCATGGAGTCAAGACTTCTCCCACCCTCTCCATTTTTTTCCTTGGGTCATCAGTGAAGTCTCCTTCAAGCTCAATGGGGATGATATATATTGCTTTTTTTTAATAAGATACAGTCTTTTCTATAAGAAGAAAAAAAACTTTTTCATTTATTTTAGAGGTGGGGCTTGCATATTATACATGGCCAGAAATTGGTGTTCAAGTGAACTGAGTCCTTTTGGGAGGCGTAGGACTACGTCTTTTCAACAAAAATTTATAAAGGATTAACAAATAAAGTAGGGGACATTCAATGGGGAAAATCCATTATAATTTATAAGTGAGTTAGGTAGCCTAAAATTGGGGACGATTGACTTTTTGTACATGTAATTTTGGAGCTGAATTATTTGGATTCCCTGTATTGTATTTAGTAGGGTCCACTAGTAATAGTTGGATGTAGTGGTGTACTAGTGGGTCTGACCAGTTGGGTGTCAAAAATGCACAAAAATTTCACACCAAAAAAGATTCACCAAAAAAAAATGGGTGTGAAAAAAGAAAAAACAATCTACCCCAAACTAAAGTGACTTATCCCAAAAAATTGGGGATGTGAAAAAGAGAGAAAAATTCTAACAGCACCCAAAGTGCCTTGATAAAAAAAATGGGTGTGAAAAAAGAATAAACAATCTACCCCAAATTAAAGTGACTTATCCAAAAAAGTAGGGTGCAAAAAAGAGAGAAATTATTCTAATAGCACCCAAAGTGCCTTGATAAAAAAAATTGGGTGTGAAAAAAGAATAAAAAATTTACAATTGTAACCAAAGTGATTTATCCCTCAAAATCTTTTTTAAAAAAAATAGGCCGGTACAACTTGAAACTCTTCATAATATATCCGCAAAATAAGTTGGAAATACATTTTAAAAAATTTTAAAATTCATATTCATGCTGAAACTCTACATGAAAATACACTTTCATGTAGAGCATTGCTTGACTACAATTATTGGCTTCGTATCACCTTAACTTAAAAGTGTTGCACTATTGATATTTAATTTTGAGTTTCAATTGCAATTGAAGAGGCTTGAGCTAAGGGTCTTGAAACAAAATTTTGAAGTACACTTAATTGTTGAGTAGAAGTATGTTTGAGAKTGACAGAAAAACAAAATCATTAATATTTCTAAAATGGAATTGAAATTAACTAATTTCAAAGGACTTTACTAAACCAATTGGATTTTATTTCCTTTTTAGAAACAATATATTCTTAGTTTGAATATGAATCCTATATGTTGCTTTTTTGAAGAACAATGATGCTTACAGTGCACCAAAAACAAGATTTACCTTCCTCAGTCTTTTTTAATCTTTTGTTGAAATGGAACTACTATTTTATTTTTTTCCATGTAGAAAATAAGTTATTGGCAACAATCGATGTCTTAGATGACAACAATGGATTCATTAACCCTTGAATCCCGGGTGGGTGACCGTGAAAATCACTTGTTTTGGTACCGTGTGACATCATCCACTTAAAAAAATCAAAAATAGTAATTGGAAGTCAAACTACAGACTGTAGAACTATAGAAGAGCTATCCTTTTCACAACAAAGTTTCAAGAATGAATAGTAGCAGTGTTCTATCTACATGCAAAGATTTTCTTTCATCCATCGGACACAAAATGTCCTTGTCGTCGTTTAAGGGTTAATGACGCTTCCCAAATTCACAAAAAACACAATTTCAATTGCTTTCACCGTTTTTCACCGTTTTTTATGTGGGAAAATCGAAAGAAAAACTTCAGCAATTTAGCATGTGGGCAAACTCCTCATTCTGTCTTATGGGATAATCGTCTAAATGCTGAAGCACTACGCTAGTGCATAAGGGCACTGCAATCACCAATAACAACGGTGTGGCACATCAATGATTAAAATTTGAGGCTACCACTATGAGAGGTGATTGGTGACTCATCACAGCCAAGGCGGCTGGCATTCACATTAGGCTACACTAAGACGTCACCTCAGAGCACGAACTCCGCCTTCAATTGTTGTTCCACCATGCTCCAGCTTCTTGAGGGCTGCAGCACGCACTTCCCTTCCCCTTCTTCGCTCCATGTGCGTGTTCTTCCATTCCAGTTCTTCCCACTCGTAGTGCTGCAGCCACAGCTTGCCATGTTTGTTTAGAATTGTTGAGTGTTTGCACAGATCGAGTGCCTCTGCGGTTGAAAAGTCCCACCCACTTTGGAGATTTCTTGAACATTGATGATTGTTGCAGCCGCAAGCTGTATTGCACCTCTTTCTTTGTGCAGCTTAGTTTTAAGACCCTTCCTCATGTCGATCTAGGTTAGAGGTTGCGGGCCGCATAGCTTCGGATTGCAGTTCGGGTCGTCCGGGTTACGTTGTATCTCATCCTGCCTCTTCATCTGAGGAATCGGAGGATTCACTATCAGTAGATGAAGTACCAGTGGCGGATGATGTAAGCGACTCGGAGGTGAATGTCACCACGATTTGGTCACAGCCATTTGATCTTGGGAAGCTCCCCCAACACATGACGCTGGACTTGATCAGGCGAGCTCCATTTCTCATGAGAAGCAATCGTGCTTCTTACCCCGCTGCTTCCTTCAAGCGAACCGGCGGGCTTTGTAATGAGGGCCTGCCTTTCCAGAAGCTGTACGATAACAACCTCTTCCCGTTGGAGGACCTGGTGGGCACATATCCACTTAGCTAGAAGGCAAATCGGCACTTGCTAAAGCTGATTACAGACAAGGCCACAGCTCGGGACACGCTGCACATATACCAGCGAGTGTATTGCGGGTCACACCCTGACAATGGCGAATTTGGGAGGAGCTTCATCCGCGGACTTGCATTGTATTATCAGAAGTCCAAAAATGTCAAATGGGCGGATAAAGCAACGTCGTTGGCAAAGGCACGGGCGATGTCACCGGGTAAGAACCCAATGAATCTCACCCCTCTATGCTTGCGGGAGCAAATTCAAGCATTATTGAATGTTTTCGCACAGTTTTATGAGGAAGCTGTTTGTCGCAATGGCCGCCCCAGTGAGGTTGTCGCAGAGGCAACTCGTTCGGTGTTAAACCCTGTTCCTCTCGCAACGAGGATGCCCTCACCTACAAGTACGCCCACACAATCTGCTCCGCTGAAGCGCAAGCGGGAGCCCACTCCGATCAAGACGAATCCTCCAGCAGACAAGAGGGCCCCTCATGTGCAAGGTCCCTCTGTTGTAGCTCAAGGGCAGGGCCCCCAAATGCAAACCCTACTTTAGAAGCGTCGGGCTGTGGATGAAAGCATTGCTGGCTTCCGGATTCTGGAGAGGAATTTGGAAAAGTCGGTGGAAGATGGGTTATTGAAGTGCCGGAGACTTGCTGAAGCAGAAAACCTTCTTTGGGATGAGCAAACGGAGTTGCGAAAGCAATGTAAGTTGGTTGCGGAAAACTTCACAAAACAGTCCCGATTAAAGGCCGCTATTAGAGCGAAATCTCGAGAAGCAACCGACGTTACTGCTGAGTTGGAGATTGCTGAAGCTGCCGTCAACAAAGCGAAGGATGAAGCAATCTTTGTCGATGTGAAGCTGAGGGACGCGAAAGCTGAATCTCGGGAGCTGAGCATGTCGATTGACAATCTCTTAATCCAAAACAGCGCCATCCGACCACAGCCTTACTTGGAGTTCCTACCCGACACGTCCTCCGGCATGTGTCTTCTCCAGCCATCTCAGCCATGTGCAAGTTGCAGCAAGTTCACTGTTGACCGCGCATTTGCACCATTTAGCTGTGGGTGCTTGTTCCACCCTTATTGCATGTTCAGGATGGCTCTTTCAAGAAAGCCTTGCCCAAGGTGTGATGTTACCCCAACCAAGGTGTGGAGGGAGCAGTGGGGATTCAAAACTACCTATGACGCAATGAGGGCAAGCTTTAAAGTCGCGAAGGGTATAATAGCGGCTCGAAGAGGGGAGGTTCCAATTGTCCAGCAGGCCACTGCGGTGGAATCACAGGAGAATCAAACGTGCGGTGCAGGAATAGAGGACTATCAACCATGGGAAGTATCGAAGCGACCCCGTGCTTCTTCAGTTTCCCCTAGGACTATCCTGAATCTGGAGAAGTTGAGTGAAGTAGCTTCGAATGACGCGGCAGCAACACTGCCAAAAAGTGCTGTGGACGAGGCATAATCACGAAAGGCCGCCACTGTGGACGGGGCGGCAGCAACAGAGGCAGGCATTGTGGAAAGCCATGTGGACATTGCGGCAGCAATAGAGGTCGTCAGTGTCGACGGGACGGCAGCAACAAAGGCAAGCAGCTTGGAGGGGGCGGCAGCAGCAGATGCTACAACTGAAGGCACACACGAAGTGGAGGAATAGTTTTTTTTTCTAGTATAGCATACTCATGCGCTACAGGGCTCTCCTGAAACGATATTCACCCATCCTTCAACATCGACCTCTAATCATGGTTCTCTGTACAGTGTAGTCGGCCTTTGGTGCTGAAGTATGGGTAATAATGGTTTTTGTATTCATGTACATTGCGCCTTTTAGTAAAGACTATCGTTTTTTGAAAACCGTTGTATGTCAAAATCTCATCCGAAGGTGTTATGGAATTAAATGAGGGCAGTGTTCATAAGGTACATTGCTTAGTCTTTTGGTTTGCTTGAACGGGTTGTGCACTGGGTTTAGGCTTTTGAGCAATGTGAGATTTTGGAGTTGGTGCTTTGCTTCGTTTTCAAATTGAACGAGCTGCTAGAATTTGAAGTGTGGTATTCAATTCAATGCTGGCAGTGTTCAAGTCGTACCCTGCTCAGTGATACTCTACTGTCGCATGATTTGCTATGAGGATTAGCATGTCTCTTGTTTGGCATTTACTTTCATTGTGTGACTGCTGCTCAAGCAATCACGTCTAGTTCACAAATGGACCTTTGCACTGATTTGAATATCCAATTTTATAGCCGAAAGCAAAATTGAGAGTTACAATTTCACAGAACTCAGACATGGCCTTTCAAAATGTGCACATATGAATACATTTCTCACACCTGCTAAACCTTTACAAAATCCTAGACAACGCAATGTCATGTTAGCCACCTAAAAATTGCCTCGGGATAATACTGTCTACTGTGCCGAAGCCTTGCTGAAGCACCGCGTGAAGCCTCCATAAAGCATGACTCCTCCTAAACCACCTTGAATCTCGCTCTTGGTGCCATGACAGCTTGAATCTCAGTGCTCCTTTCCACCCATTGATTTATCTGCGATAGCAGCAATTCACACCCTCATTAGTACAGTGCAATAGATGTCATCGTTTGCATGTCAAATTTTCTTTCAATGTGTGAAAACAGCATACCTTTCTGTCAGGTCGGCCAGTCCGCTCAATAACAAGGTCGTAGTAGTTTGGGATTACATCTCGCGGCAACAGAATGGCAATCTCGTTTCGAATTTGGGACACAGGCCAGGACTTCCCAACCTCAAACACAGGCAACACTTTGCCCATGAATACAACCTCTGTCCGCACCATGTCTGGAATCACAATTTGGTCCATCGCCACCCACTGTTGCCCTTCACGCCTGTACCTCACATAGCAGAAGTTCATGTACAGCATCTGCCATGCTAGATGGTAACGAAATCCCACACTGCGTCGGCTGACCACACATTTGATGATGTCTTGTCCGCTCTGCCACTTCTCATCCCACCCAGGATCCATTAAGCTCGCCAGAAGCAAGGCGGAGGGAGATCGGAAGACAAACATTGCAAGAGTGCGTCGAATGTCGTCTGCTATCGCAAACAAGTCGGCCATTATGAACATTGGTAGGAACCACTGTACATGTGCAACCTTGCTTCCCGTGCTCCCCTTCATTGCGGCCGCAACGTCATGGGACATCTTCGCACGAAAGGCCTCGGACGTATGCATGTCCGGTATCGGCCAAAACGCGTCAGTCAGCTCTGTCATGATTTTTTGAGTTTTTTGGAGAGACTTTGTGTGTAGAATCTGTCGGCGCAACTTGTTAGYCCAGACGACTGCGTGATTAGAAACGTATAGAGCTTGGATTTGTGAAATTTGGTGAAGATTTGGGCAGTCAGAGGTGTTGTTAAGTCGCTAMCAGTCTGCTCAGTCTCGGGAATTAGGGCTCCGCTAGTCAGGAATAGTCGATCGATACAGCCTTGGCATGTGATCAATTATCTTCGGAGATTGTTCTACGCCTTTGGGCAGACTGGTCACAATTACATGGAGCTTGAAAAATTGGACCCAGACTGTGGTAGACCCTTGTGCCGATTAGTTACTTTTGGCGGAACAATTGTGTGTCTGCAGCCATTCAATTTTATTGCACATGAGGTTTTTTGAGGAACAAAGCTTGTCTGAGATCGACTAGAGTTGCGGTTAGATCGATTGAGCACAATCCGTTTTGTTATAGCAGTGAAATACAATTCATTGCTCAAACCCTAGGCCTTCTAGTTTTTTTGGAGAGTTGCCGTCGTTACTTGTATGGGACGATTTAGTTAGTCTAGCTTTTTTTACAGAATTTGCACAATGCAGGAGGATCAACTCGCTCAGCTCTCGGAGCTGAAGGAAGCCGGATGGTCAACAAAGAATAAGACTCAACAAAAAGCCAGTCAGAGAAACAGACGAGGAGGTGCAGCTACAGGAGCATGCACCACATGTAGGACTGGAAATTAATTGTCCTGCTGGAAGATCAAACACCAAAGATTGACCAGAACTAGCAGATGACTATCGAATTCTTAGCGGAGCAATTTCAGACTCTTCGAGTGACAGAGCAGCAAAGAGCTTCACACACGACTGGTGCTCAGGAAGCTCTTCGAAAGTTTTCCAGGCTATGCTGCACTGGTAAAATTTCTGTCAGATACCTTACACTCAGGATCAATATGATTGTTTTGGTTCAGGTTCTTTCTAAAGATTTTTTTTTGGATAGAATTTTTGCAATCAAATGCGGCTGATCGCTTTGCTTTACACTCGAAAGAACTGTCTAGCGGATAAGACTATCAGTTTTTGTTGTTGGTCAGAGGGATTTTCTTTGGAGGCTCCCCCGCCAGACGTGCCGACAGGGTTCTTGGTGCATATAAATGAACCATTAGACCTTTAATTACCTAGGCTGGGTGCAATTCCCGAACCTTGAGCCCGCCTTGCAAAACTTACAGTGATATGCTGGAGTTACTAGAGTCTCTAATAGGAGAAGTCCAATCGATCGAGAGCTCAAACACCTCATGTAAACGGCCCTCGAGGCCGATGGTATTTGTTAGGATTATCAATATCTCAAAACTCCCAGAGTCAATCCAAATTCCATCAACACGGGAGAGAGCATTGGATGTTACTTCTATACTGCAACTTGTCAATTACTCTGGATTGCCTAATCAATGCAATAGATGCTGTTGTTTCCGGCATGGTTCTCTGGAGTGTTTGAATAGCATTAGAGGAAATTTGGACTCTTGTTAAGGCCCCTTGGCTTAGACAAGCAAAGCTATTACAAGAGTCATAGGGGAGCCTATTAAAGGTACTACTAAAAAGATGTCACTACCTTGTGTGATGTACAATACATCACATGTGTCAACTTAAACAACTTAGATTATGCTTTGTTTTAATCAAAATATTCCAACTTTTTATAAAGTATGGTGAGGACATCAATGATGATAATTATATCAAATGGTAAGAAAAAGTGCATAGCCACATTGTACATACTTCATAGTACTTAGCACTCCAATCACTAAGTTTATGAATAAACAATAAAGGATAGACGGCCAATACCTTACTAGAATGTACGCTATTAGGGTACCATCACTACCATGCACATTCAAAAGTTGTCCTATAGATTGTTGTACTAAGCTCTTCATCATGTGATAGAATATAATTAGATCAAATGTTATTAACCTCGATAAACTAATAGAGAATAATATAGCAATATAGTACAACCTCTTCTACAACCAATGGAATATTAAGACCTTTGCAAAACCATGATCATTCTTTACACAAGATACATGGGCGGATATAGGGGATTAACATGTCTTCATTTTTCTCAAAGTACAAATTTAAATGTAAAATGGGGTCTCCTACATGCTCTTGAGCCTAAGGCCTTCTCAAGAGTCCAAATTTTCTCTAATGCAAGTCAAAATTAGAGGATTTGAAGCCCAACAGTCCGGTCAAGGTGGGTAGCGTCTTTAGTTAGAGACTCTCGGCGCAGCGGAAGGAAAGCATGCGGAGGATTCCTTTCTCACGTAAGACCCATTTACACTCATCAAAGCAAAAAAACAGCCAACAAAAAGAAGAAAAAGAAGTGAAATTGGGTGACCAGATTGCAAGCGAGAAGGATACACAGGCTTGGGTACCGAAGGAGGGACAACAAGATAAAATCTAGAGTAGTCCTCCCAGAAACAGTCGGAAGGCAATATTATATACAACAACAATTCGAGCAAGGAGAGTCAATTCACCACCTCCTCAGTCGCAACCAATACGTACATGATTCAGATCCTGTTGCGCAATCGGGGACGGATTGATCAGTAGTAACCATATCAACTCAAACCCCGGATGAGAACCATTAGGAGTCTTCGATTTTGCCAAAGTAGTCACGAAAATCAGTTGGTGATGGAGAACAGATCAACAGCAAGTTCCTGGAGCTGCCAGAGAATATAGATATGGATTTATCAGACGTTGCAGTACCAGGAGCTAGCGAGGTAGCCTAGGTCTTTAGGAGAATGCTTGAATGTCTGCACATGCACTGAGGGCCGAGGCGCTAGCTAGTCTAGTTTAGAGCAGGATTTGTTGTAGGTGCTATAGGTTACAAATTCTTACTCTAACCTGCCATCACCAATCAAACAAAATCCATTTTCAACAAATTTTGATTGGACGAACTCATCTTGGGTTTCAGAAGATCAGGTTGTGGCAAATCCGTTTGAAATCAGTGGTAAACTCTCAGAAGCGGAATTCCCTCCACTAGGAGTGCAATTTTTCTCTCGGGCCTCAAAGAAGAATCCTCAGCGCAACTTTATTGATTCAGATGATCTTGTGGGGTAAGAGACAGGGCAGGAATAGACTTTTACTTAAAAGACACGTGTTTTTAAAAAAAATTTACTTAAAAGACTCTTTATAGGTCATTACTTAAAATCTTATCTCTAAGACTATACTTGAAACACTTCTTTTTCTTGYCGTGAGAGCATTGAATGAATGAGGAAAGGTGCAAACTGAGAAGCCAAAGTTTTCCATTTCCAAATGGCCACAGAGCATAGAATCTTTCCACTTAGAGTGATAGGGATTCTRGGAGGTGGAGAGCAAGTACAAACATCTTATTGTCTCGAAGTCTAGCACATATAGTGGTCGCGGAGGGCATCATTATGGAAGCAAGGGCACAATTCCTATCCAGAAGTTCYACCWACAATTTTAWTTTATCTATTATTAAKACACATGCCCCAATGGTGTCTTCAACAAGAGCTTCTTTATGAAACACTATAGTGCACGGCAATGAGGGAGGACAGGGGTTTATCCTTCTAGGAGATTTTAATATGGTGGAAGGCTTGGAGGACACATTGGGGAGATTTTGCCTTGGTACCAGTCCTAATAGGCAAGAGAAAGTGGCATGGTCAAGGCTTCTAAATCATTATGGTTTGGAGGATGTTTGGCAGATTGATTATACATGATGGGACTCCCAAAATTCTTTTAAGGCCATATTTGTTATATTGAGACTTTCTGTAGTCTCATTTTTATCTTTAACTTGATGATAAACCAATTTATCTCTTTACTAGTATTTTTTTATAAATAAGGAACAACCAACTTTTAGAATTTCATTATAGGATCACTATATGAGCAACTGAGCATCATTTATTTTTGGTTTCAATTACTATTTTTTTAAATGAATTTTTTGATAACGAGCAATCTGTGTCAAAATCTGCAAAAAGTCTCAATGTAACAAATATGACCTTTTTTACTTGGAAAACAATAGATCAAGAGCGGATCGAAGGACCGCAGGCATTGACAGAGTGTATCTTTCATCTTTATTATGCAGTCAAGGAGGCATGGTGGGGGTTCACCCTCTCATGAAAATTTTAGAGTGACCATGCTCCTTGGTATCCCAACTTTCTGCTTTRTCAAAACTAGCTGCAAGAAAATGGCCCATGCAGATTGATATTTTAGCAAATTGTAAGGCTAGAGATCGATTGGAGAAGGTTTGAAAATCCATCCCATTGCCCCGTGTTGGAGATTAATCATGGCTTGATTGGATTTGGAACACTTAAAAACGCACATTGAAAGAGGCATTCAAGTAAAATCTCAAAAGAATGCCGGGTGATCCAAGAAATATAAAGAGGAGCACATGGCTCTGACTTTTAGAACTGAAGAAGGCTGAGGAGAAGGTTCGGCTTCCCCCYTGGGCATTCGGCAGTGAGTTCTTTTTCGATTGGATGGAGCACAGACATCATTACACTCGTTGACATTAGAATTATATCTTGAGGCCCAATTTCATGCAGTCTCAGCTAGATGGCTTAGAATTGGGGACCGTTGTTCCAAGGAATTCTTGGAGGTCTTTTGAGACATTCGTAAGAGATCGTGCATATCGCAGCTCATAGTAGATGGACAGGTGCTAACAGGATAGGTGGAAACATCTAGTGCTATGAGTGCAATCTAACGGCAGGTCACGTGTATTCAAAGCACTACAAGAGAAAGGGGTGTTTCAAGTATAGTCCTAGAGATAAGATTTTAAGTAATGACCTATAAGGAGTCTTTTAAGTAAAATATTTCTAAAAACACGTGTCTTTTAAGTAAAATTTTACTTAAAAGACATGTGTTTTTAGAATTTTTTTACTTAAAAGACTCCTTATAGGTTATTACTTAAAATCTTATCTATAGGATTATACTTAAAACACCCCATTCTCTTGTAGTGGAGGAAGCAAAGATTCCAATAGCTCTACCCATCAAAAGTCATATTCTGCAAAGCATCCCGGCCCACAGGTTGTCATGGACTCATGGCTTCCTAGAACCGAAAATTTTCACCTTCATTTACATTGTCGGAGTTAATTACAACAGGCTATTAAAGATCTTTCATCCGGAAGTGCTTTCGGTGATGATGGAATTTCCACAAATTTTCTTAAGCTCTGTACAGACTCGACACATGATGAGTTATTGGCAGCAGTTAAGGACGTGCTGAGAAYGGRTGAGCTCTCAAGAAGCCACAACAAAGGTATCATCACATTATTACCCAACTRAGATGATGCAAGCTTGGTAAAAAACTATCGGCCCATTACTCTTCTCTCCTCTTTTTATAAGCTGGTGGTAAAGATTTTGGCAAACCGACTACATGTCATCTTCTCAAAAATTATCAAGCCCAACCAGACAAGTTTTGTGCAAGGGAGAAGCATCATTGATAATATATTTATGGCCCAAGAATCTATGCATTATGCAAAAGAGTTAGGACAAGATCTCACCTTCTTGCTCTTAAATTTTAAGAAAGCATATGATTGCATATCTTGGAGTTTTATGCGCGCCGTGCTAGAAAACAGTGGTTCCATCAGGATTTCATTACAAGAGTTATTGTTTGTACGAAAACGCCTTTTCTTTTGTGATTGTGAATGGTGTGGTATGTGGGAGAAGAATTCGACCTCTCACGATCAGTACAACAGGGGTGTCCATTGGCGCCTTTTCTCTTTGTAGTGGTGGTGGATGCATTGAGCTACATGTTGGTTGGTCCCATGTATGGAGTCCAGGGTTTCATCTTGCCAGATGTCTCAGTCTCAAGTAACAGATGCGGCCTATGCAGATGATATGAATTCATTTCCTACTTGCTCAGTGGCCAACTTGAAGAGGGTGAAGGAGGTGCTAGCTATTTTTTGTTTGGAGTCAGGCTCAAAAATCAATTGGGATCTTGGGGGGGCACTCAGTGTAATATTTGGCATACACTTGCGATAATCACCTATTTAACAGGGGGCTATATAAACCTTATAAAATTGATTAAAAGACATGGTATTTTTTAAATAAAGGTAAAATTTGATAATATATAGCATGCTACTTTACTTATAACCGTGTTTTACAATTTTTTAGCATTGTATATTACATGTACATTGTTTACAAAATTTACCTACAAGGAATATATTGGATCCTATTTTTTATCGCACGTAGTTTCTACAATTTTTGCCAGTGCCCCTCCCCCCCCGAGATTGGGATAAGACATATGCTATTTGAGGGTCACGAAATGCTCAGAACTTCACATGGGGCTCTGAGTTAGGACTCAAATGGGTTCTCCGTGTTGGAAGGGACACAAGTGCGCTAATATGGACCTCTTACTGGCTTTCATTTACCACCAGATACCRACACATGGCCTTTATTGACATCTATAAAAAAGAAACTTAGATCTTGGATTGCCAAATCAGTTTCTCAGGCAAGTAGGGTGGTCATCATTAACCACATTTTATTTTCTACATGTTGGTACACTACGGCTTCTTGTGACATTTCCAAAAAGAATTGTGACCTCATTTGGAGTCTCATGTAGGACAGAAGGGCGGGCGGGCGGGCAGACGGTCTGGTGGATGGGGCAGATACCAGACAATCCGCCCCATCACAACCTCCAAGTTGTCCAGCATCCACCAAAGAAAAATAAAATAAAAAAATTTTAGTAGAGGGGCTAGCGGACGGGCACATACTAGACAGTCTGCTCCATTGCCACTACTGTGCCGTCCACTATTTGCTAAAAAGGTACATGGAAGGACTGAAGGTTAAAAGGAAAAGGCCTATAGGGGGTGCAAGAGCTTTTATACCAAGGTTTTCTCAACAAGAGATTCAAGGTTAGGGATTTTCAGGCTTTTATGGCATYGATCTAGGCCAAAAAAATAGACAATGTTTCTTTTACAAACATTGAATAAGGGAATTGTGATTGGGGAGTGGCTATTATGGCGCATTCGGTCTATATAGACGAACTACTCAATGTGCAATGAGCCGATGGAGATTACCTCTCACTAATTCTGGGTCTACTCTGTCACCCAAGAATTGTGGCAAAAATTCAATTTTTTTGCTCGAGAAGCTTCTACTTCTTCTATTGACCCACTTAATGACGTTTTTCTAGGACACATTTCTAATGACTCTTATGTCAAGATTGACATATATGTTTATACATTTCAACCTTGAAATATTTTTAGAAGTTTTTATTTTTGTATATTTGGATTGAGAGATGTAGCGCATGTTACGGAAATTCAGACATTAGTTCACAAAGAATTTTTACCTTTGCTTGGACCTCAATTCTTGACACTGGCATGGCGATTTGGAAACACTTTCGTTCGGTAGTTAAGAACAAAGAATTTTTAGTTAGCACTGGACAAAGTGGAATGGATGCTTCTTTTTCATATTTTTGGGATGAGACGCAAAACAATAAACCGTGCCCATGAACTGGTCCCCGCAAGCTAAATTTACCTCAGGAAAAAACACAAGATTTTTTTAATTTTTTGCACAATTCTTTTTTTGCAATTTCTGAATTCAGATTTGCAATCAAAGACCCCAAATGTCTTGGAGAGGTTGAGAACATATCCTACTGACGGCTCAATACAGGGGGCTTTTTTTCACTTTTACCCCAGAACATTACCCTGCGGGGTCCATTTCATGGGCATAATTTAGTGTCGTGTGGAAGGGACCCCAATCTACACGAATGTGCCATTTCAGCACAGAAATTGGGATAAGTGTACACTAAATAGTAAAATTAGGTTGCCTTTACAATTAGATTGCCTTACCCCAAGAAAGTTGATTTCCAAGCCATCAAAGTCAAAATATATTTTTACAAATACTTCCATTGGTATACGTGGAGGTCCATGAGTCCCAACTACACCAATAACTAATTCAAAAGTAGTGCATTCTCATACAAGAACAATAAATATTTATATAGTGTGGAATGTCAAGAAATTAGTAAGGGGCAACCTGATTTCACTATTTAGTGTACATAAGGGACACAAATTGGGAAGGGGTAATTCAAGATGTACTTACCTTGACTATTTTGGCTCCAGTCATGGTAAATAACACCCCCACATAATAAAAAAATCTTAAAATTGCSTCAATGTAGATCTGAAATACAATCCACTTGGACTGATCCCATTTATGGAAATGAAGGAAAGATCCATCGATGCAATTAGTCCAGCCTAGACTCATGCAGACTTATCATCGCCGTGCATTTTTACCGTTATTGACAGAGGACTGACATTGTCCTTACCAACTGTATCTGGGAACTCAAGTATGTATTGACATATAATTTTAGATGTTGCTGCAGTAAGTTCACCGGGCTAGATTGGCAGCTTTTCGGATCAAGCATTTAACACTCGAAGTTGACATACTCAGAAGCTCATTCATCTACACTACTCATCGTTCTTGTAGGGATACTCTTCTGGCATTTGCTCAAGGAGTTTCAGCCTAATCTCAAAAACATCATCCCCGCGTAACATATCCTTCACAAATTTCACCTCCGTGCGCATCGACACCTGCACAGAAAAGGCATTAGAACTCTCCAATAAAAGAACGCAAGMAYGTAGTATCGCCATCGAMTGTGTGCACCGGAGATGRAAATCTTGTCGGTAGATAATACATATACGTGCAACAGAACTTACCAACAGAAATTAACAAGCACTGCACATAAGATATTTCAGACGACCGAACTGATGAATAGATTTCTCACCATCTCCAAAGCTCCTCGCAGCACCCCACAGAGAATGTTGCAGTAGCTTAAACCCTGACAGGTCTCAGGAAGCTCAACAAAATCGACAAGAGGGTTGTCTTCCAGAATCAGGCTGCACTCCATGTTGTCTGCACTCCAGTTGGCCACCGTGGCAGTAACATTTAAGAACATTTTAAACCCCACCTTTAAAATGCAAGCGATATTGTCAGGCAAACTAAATCACGGTGTTTTCACCCAAAAAATCACCTGAATRACAGAAGCAATACCGGTTGTTCATTTGAAGGCTTCCATTTTCATTCCATTTCCTTCTCGCAATTATAACAAAATGTGCTATTTATAGCTAATAATCCCGAAGAGGCTGATTATTATAGCCAGTAATAACAAACGGTTACTTGCTTACACCTGAAGTAAGGGCGCATCACAGTCACATATATAATCACATTATRTGATATGGGCACAATAGAATGAATATTATTTGAACTTTCGACAATTGTATTCAGAATAAACGTGGTATGTGGTAACGACACTGATGACAGGACCTTTCGACAGGGAATTCTTAAATTCGTAGCCTTGCAGTAGTGAGGAGTGACATATACCTTGGCAATGACATCTGCTGTCTCTCGGAAGTCTGTACACTTCGTGATATTGGCTTTCGCTAAGAAATCATCAATAAGACGAGCACCGATATTGTAGCCCCTGAAAAGCCACCCAAGATCAGACAAGCAACATGATAGCCTCGAAAACCTGGACATTCAATGATACTCTCYAATTTAACAATCAAAACTTCAAATGACAGCGTAAATTAACAGGGAAGATAATAACGAGCGGTTTAGCAGCGGAAACATAAAACCCACAAGATACTCCAAGGGGTCAGGGAAAGACRTACATAGTGTCAAGCTGCTTGTTGACTTCTTCAATCTCTTCATAATCCGTGAGGAGTTGGCGGACAATGGCTCCATATGTCAACGTGAAAAGCTCCGCGTTCTGAAGCACGTTCCCACATTCTTACCCTCATCATACTTTTCAAAAAGRAAAAGAAAAAATGAAAAGGATCGTTGCCATAAAATTTCACTTTCTACCTGGCAAGAAGAATATCAATCACAATCACTGAAATTGTAAATGAATTTGCGTAGCTTAATTTTTACGACAGCTACTAATTCTCACCGAAGTGGTGGCAGATTGTTACTCGAAGGGAAGAACTATCGGAATCAAGAACAAAAGACAAGAACGGAAGAAAGCCATGAAAAGAATAACAGCATCACAGATTCGCCAATTTCATGATAGGTACCCCAAAGACAATGTAGCCAACCAAACTTCCAAAGACAGGGTATCACAGAGGAGACGACCCCATGGGAAGAACTGTCCCACAGTGATTTCACAAAATGCAGGCAGAACGTGAAGGTCTTAGGAGGGGAAATGGGAACCCCAACCCTCGTCCAATTTGTAGGAAGCCCTAAATTCCTGGAGCTGGAGAACACATGATTGAAGAGCACCCGAGACACGGGAAAAAGGAAACCAACAGTCCGATCCAGAAACGAAATCGGGGGATGCAATGAGGGGCAGAAGGGAAAGGACAAAAAGAGAAAGAAGACTGACCACGCGCTCAATGGCCGGCGACACAGCAGGATCGCTGGGCCTCAACGAAGCCCGCATCGTGAACGGCGCAAACGCAGAAGCAACAGCAAGAAGGGCAAAGAGCGAGAAAAAACACAACACTGGCAGTAACAAAGAATGCAAAACCCGCCAATGAAGAAGTCGCGAGCGATGGCGATGGCGAGGAGGAAAGGAAGCGCGAGGAAAGGAAGCGCGAGGAAAGGAGGGACTTGGGTTGCGCTCACTATCAGTTCATCGGTCACCACTCTCCGTCCATCGGTCCGAGCGTCTGTCCGTCCGTTGTGCTCTGATCGTCCGTCCCTCAACGACGGACGTTGACCTGAAAGGTTCCGTCACTGGGGCACGGCCATAGCCAGGTTCGATTTTATCATTATTTCTGGGCAGCGCAGAAAGCGCTGAAAGCAGACTCGTGGTGAAGATAGTCATCGACATGGATGAAACATACTAAATGCTGATGGAAACACCTGTATTCATCCCAAAGTCTGTAAATACATCTATAATTGAGCAATGCAATTATATTATAAAATTATAGCTCAAACAAAATTGTTTAGTTTTCGAGTTATAAATTGTTCCCCATAAACATTGGTCACATCTTTGATCTCCAAAAGCTCAAGTGTCTGGCTAGCACTCACAAACATAAAGATTTGATGCAAATATAACTTAACCCCTAAAGAATGGACCTATAACCACTGATTGAGAGCCTTGGTGCTCATCACTCAATTTGTTACCATTTTGGAAATAGATATGTGTGAAAAATTTTATGTTTATTTTTCAGAGATGATAACAAATTTTTTATTACAAAAGTCAATGCTATAGAAGTGCAAGTAAAATGTATCATGACAATCTACAAATGAATAATGAGCCAATCTTTCATGTGGAACATTCTTGAAGTAAATATCATAATTTTTTTATAATTTTTTTAAAGGTTTTATATATAATAACAACCAGTATTCAAATTAGTTGTCATTATTTTTTGATCCCARTCATCCAATTGTAAATTTAATGGAATTAATGGAATATGTTCATTATCATTTACAAATGTCAATTAAACAAATTAATTAGTGAAATTTCTATGATTTTAGCAAAATTAAAAGTTCCATGGGATGAAGATTATTTACGGCAAGAATCTCACTACTAGAATTGATATGTTTTAATTACATTTTAAAACCATTAGTGAATTTAATTTTTCCTTCTATGTTGTATCTCATTGTAATGAATACTTCCTTGAAGAATRAAAGCGCAAAATGTCTCCTCTCATTGATTAAACTTGAAAGTTTGTGGCAATTTGAGCCATAGTAGTCTTCATTTAAATTCAATAATTAGGTATTGGAGAACAAAAGATGTTTCATTTGCGAGCATGTTCTTACTTCATATTACAATTATCATGTACAATATTGTTAGTTCCTTGGTACACAAAATTATAAAGGCCACTACATTTTTTATAAATCCATGAGCTAAATTTAACTCCAAAATGTTCAACCATCCACAAGGTCAATGATGAATGCTTGGAAAAGTCCACTTCATCCAATTAATATATATCAAAGAAGCCTCACAAAAATTCTTGCCATATATCAATGGAAAGAAGAAAAAATGCTCTACGATAGAATTGTCTACATTTTTGAATTGTCTACAATAATATTGGATCATGCTAGGAATCAAAGAAAAATCAAGATTTCAAAATGAACTAAAAAATTTCAAAGCAACCAGAATATTTATATCCAAGATCAATCCTAAGCACTTAATATCAATGTACGGCGAGTACCGGCATTTTGTTATGAGCTAGCCACTTGATTTTGATGATTTCCAAACAAGGTAGAAAAGTGTAGGAAGTGGTTCCAAATGAAAAAAAAGGAGATTTTCACAAATGGACTGAGTAGGGAAAAAAAAACTTCAACAATTTTGTTGTTCATCTTAGGAGTGTTTAGGAAAATTACTAATTTACATGCCTTTTTTTACAATGGGCAGTTGACCAAGTACATGCTTTCTAAGAAATTATTTTGACATGTACAGAGAAGTTTTTTATAGTATACTTAGTGTGTTATACTTTATTCACAACATCTGATGTGATTGGCTTTAAGTACATGGGATTCTCAAACATGTAAAATATTAATTTTGCAAATTTGGAGGCGACTGTCTTTTGCTGTTGGGACTTGGAAAAAATTCCACAATACTAAGTTTATGATACCTACTTCTGAAAAAAGCATATTGACAAAGTGAAAAGTCGTTGCTCATTCTACCTGGTTCACTCTCTGTCACTTGGGCAGTCGGGCACTCGAGCCTACCTCAAGGATTTTAGGGTTTTGATTTTCGAAAGTTGAAGTTTTCCTTCCTAGCGCATGTAGACACGCAGTCCTCTCTCTTGCTTTTGTGAAACAATGAAACTCATAACGACAGTGTGACACATGGATACAGCCTCTCCTGAGTTTCTTCTCTCAGTACATTGACTACAAGGCTCATTAGCTCAAGGTTTTCCCAAAACTTTCTATCTTCATCTTCTCTGCGTCAATTGCATGTTACAATAATTAACGTTGTAATCCATCATGCGTTAGCAACCTCGCATTGACTTAAAATTTGGAAATGGTTTGCACCAGGTATTGCGAAACTGCAAGTTCTTGGTTTCTTAGAGTCTTGCACTCTTGCCTCATTCCCGACAGCCGTTGTTGATTTCAAAATCAAGGGCCCTCCAAGGTGCATCTGTTGCAATTTTGGGCATTATGTAAGCTAGATATGCTTGTCCCTTTCTCCTTGAGTATCGTCGTTTTCTAAAACCTCTGGTTTCAAACATTTCCTTCTGTACTTTGGAAGTGAGACAAAAACACTTAAACCCAAAAAACGCGGAGTGGATAAAAATCCACCCAAGTGCACAACCGGACCCATTTTTGACATTTCAGAAAGCGGCAAATTGAAAAACAAAAATGACAGCTAATTGCCTAATTCAATTAGGAAATGGGGATGTCAACCGATAAAATTTACACCCTCTACGCCCACTTCCGGATAAAAGTTGAAAAATCCGAGCCACCTTCTAGAAGCTAGGAAATTCTCTGATTTTCCTGCAGAACTCCCCAGATTGTACTTAATATGTTTAAAGGGCTTACATTTATTCTTAAGCATGAATCTACAACAAGGTGCCATCACTTTTCATGAGTCAATGATATTATAATTAAGTAAAAGTGAACTTACTACTTTTGGTTCCGGCACTTTGGGGTTGAGAATTCATGCCTCACATCTGGAAGGATATCATGCCCAGTACAGAGAAAAAGCTGGATGAACAATAATGCAAGCATCTGTGACCATACGAAGAACCTATAAGAAGTGAGCACCCAGTTCGGGTGTAGTATCAAAGTCAACTTCAAGCATATCTAGTGAACCAACAATAACTACAGGTCGGGCAAGAGCCAGAAATGGTTCGCGTGCAACCAAAGCAGATACAATGAGGAGCAACGGAATCGAACAAATTAGGGCACATGTAATGACATAAATATAAATTCAGGATATACGTATTTTCAAAGTGTAACAGGCACATCTGCATCAGTGCTACCTCATGAATGGCGTTTCCGAAACTGAAACTATACAAAAAGACACTCACAAATCCTTTCTGTCTACCTTTTGGACGAACTTTGTACACAAGCATGGCAAAGAGTGCAAAACACCCCATAAGCACTGCAGGAGCGCATACACAATGGGTATTGACTCGAGCACGTACTACTAGGCAGCTGCCCTTGGCACTCTAATGTCTTCAATTGGCCACAATGCGACAGCCCATAGACTGAACATGAGCACCGTGGGGCCTGCATACACTGCTGTCCTTATTCTCAAACCCGACCTCTAGCAGTACAGACAAACTCTGCTGTTAGGGTTCCCTTACTAAGATTGCTTCAGGTGCAACACGTTGTTTTGGCAGGATTGAGGCGGCTCGATTGTCTATCAGTAAGCGTCATTCCAGCAGCCTGTGCAGGTTGCGCTTTTGGTAGCTTCCTCGCTGCAAGCACCACAACAAGTCAGCTGTAAGGTGAGATTGGAGCTACTGACGTAAAAGTAAAGAAAACATAATCTCGGTAGGGGCTATAAGACAACATGACGGATATCGTTGGACAACAAAAGTAGAACCTTTCGAATTCTCTACCAAACATTCCCAATTGAGTTATGAAGATGATTGATAGACATCTTAAAGTACCAAGGATGCTATTAACCCTAACTATCAATTCAAATTATAATAAACAAACATAAGAGTCTGTATCCTTCAAAAAAAAGGCTTTGACCTGAACTAAAAGTGCAACAGAAGAGCGTACCGATTTCATAAAACAACTCGTTCACATTTTGAGCCGTTTTGGCAGAGGTCTCCATGAAGAATAAACCATTCTCCTCAGCATAAGCTTGACCCTCCTGTGGACAGAAAGGCGCCATTATATACTTGGTAACTACCATTCAAGACCTACCCACATATTTCATGAACAAACAGCTCCTACGCATATGCTAAAGAGGAAGAAGAGTATCAAACCTCTGCTTCAATTTTCTTCTTCGAAGCAAGATCTGCCTTATTTCCAGCCAAGGCCATTACCAAGTTGGGATTNGATAAAAGTTGAAAAATCCGAGCCACCTTCTAGAAGCTAGGAAATTCTCTGATTTTCCTGCAGAACTCCCCAGATTGTACTTAATATGTTTAAAGGGCTTACATTTATTCTTAAGCATGAATCTACAACAAGGTGCCATCACTTTTCATGAGTCAATGATATTATAATTAAGTAAAAGTGAACTTACTACTTTTGGTTCCGGCACTTTGGGGTTGAGAATTCATGCCTCACATCTGGAAGGATATCATGCCCAGTACAGAGAAAAAGCTGGATGAACAATAATGCAAGCATCTGTGACCATACGAAGAACCTATAAGAAGTGAGCACCCAGTTCGGGTGTAGTATCAAAGTCAACTTCAAGCATATCTAGTGAACCAACAATAACTACAGGTCGGGCAAGAGCCAGAAATGGTTCGCGTGCAACCAAAGCAGATACAATGAGGAGCAACGGAATCGAACAAATTAGGGCACATGTAATGACATAAATATAAATTCAGGATATACGTATTTTCAAAGTGTAACAGGCACATCTGCATCAGTGCTACCTCATGAATGGCGTTTCCGAAACTGAAACTATACAAAAAGACACTCACAAATCCTTTCTGTCTACCTTTTGGACGAACTTTGTACACAAGCATGGCAAAGAGTGCAAAACACCCCATAAGCACTGCAGGAGCGCATACACAATGGGTATTGACTCGAGCACGTACTACTAGGCAGCTGCCCTTGGCACTCTAATGTCTTCAATTGGCCACAATGCGACAGCCCATAGACTGAACATGAGCACCGTGGGGCCTGCATACACTGCTGTCCTTATTCTCAAACCCGACCTCTAGCAGTACAGACAAACTCTGCTGTTAGGGTTCCCTTACTAAGATTGCTTCAGGTGCAACACGTTGTTTTGGCAGGATTGAGGCGGCTCGATTGTCTATCAGTAAGCGTCATTCCAGCAGCCTGTGCAGGTTGCGCTTTTGGTAGCTTCCTCGCTGCAAGCACCACAACAAGTCAGCTGTAAGGTGAGATTGGAGCTACTGACGTAAAAGTAAAGAAAACATAATCTCGGTAGGGGCTATAAGACAACATGACGGATATCGTTGGACAACAAAAGTAGAACCTTTCGAATTCTCTACCAAACATTCCCAATTGAGTTATGAAGATGATTGATAGACATCTTAAAGTACCAAGGATGCTATTAACCCTAACTATCAATTCAAATTATAATAAACAAACATAAGAGTCTGTATCCTTCAAAAAAAAGGCTTTGACCTGAACTAAAAGTGCAACAGAAGAGCGTACCGATTTCATAAAACAACTCGTTCACATTTTGAGCCGTTTTGGCAGAGGTCTCCATGAAGAATAAACCATTCTCCTCAGCATAAGCTTGACCCTCCTGTGGACAGAAAGGCGCCATTATATACTTGGTAACTACCATTCAAGACCTACCCACATATTTCATGAACAAACAGCTCCTACGCATATGCAAAAGAGGAAGAAGAGAATCAAACCTCTGCTTCAATTTTCTTCTTCGAAGCAAGATCTGCCTTATTTCCAGCCAAGGCCATTACCAAGTTGGGATTYCCTGAACAATTAACAAATAAAAATTTTAAGCACCTATAATGCATTGATAGCACGGCTATCATAAATCCAAACTCAGTAAATACTTCCTATAACATGAATGAAGAAATAACGGTAAATACTCCTTTATTACGATAACGAATAACTTCTCTTACTACTGGCATGGAATCATGTCACTCAGTTTTAAAATAAACAACAACCAAAACGATAATAGCGAAAAACTGAGGCGAATACCTTGTCTTTGAAGCTCTTGAACCCATTTCTTTGCTCTTCCGAAAGAATCCTACAAAAGGAATTTAACATGAACACTCTCAGGACGACAATGAGAACGATTCACAAACAAACAGAACCACTATTTGACTTACTCTCGCAGTCTGTAGCTGGCTCCAAATCTCTCTCCAAACCAAACCATATATCATGATCAATTCGCTTGGAGGGGCAGGAGAACAAAACACAATTAAAGCGTGATAAATTACGAGGGTAAAATGCATACAGCGTTTGTAATGTCGTAAACAATAATAGCCGCGGCAGCACCCCTGTAATACATAGGTGCAAGACTGTGGTATCTTTCTTGCCCAGCTGTGTCCCATATCTCAAATTTCACGGTGGTCTCATTGACTGCTAATGTCTGTGTAAGGAAAGCTGCACCAATTGTCGACTCCTGCACGAGCACCTCAAGATTTGAGCAATACAAAAAATACGATGGCAGGATTTCTGTAGCTACCGACAACGAATCGCAACCCACAAAAAGCACCCGCACCTGCCGCAAATTTCCAGAACACAAAGTGGGCAATTCGTGAAGCAGGGTAGGTTTCCTACAGCACGCAAATCAACCAATCATACACGTCACCACACTCTACCGCAGCGTCACATATTCAGGAACCGGAGACCCAGAAGATAGCTCTGAAAAAGCACCCAGCCCGAAAGTACCTGATAATCRAAGAACTGGCCCTTGACAAAACGGAGAGCAAGACTGGACTTCCCAGCTCCCATGTCGCCGAGCAACACCTGCCACGCAAATGATTGAAACATCATGTAGGTCCTACGCCCGCAAGAGATACCGCCCAAACCTCCCATCCCCACCGCAGGCGACATGAACAGTGACAACCCCAACCCCAACCAACCCAACCCGAGGGAAAAGAACCGAAGTCAAGCAGGCGAGAGAAAATCGACAACTCACCAGCTTGGCCTGCATGTGGTTGGCGCCAGTCGTGGCCATCGTCCTTCAGTCCAATTCCCCGCGGACAATCTCGTCCGGACAATCCCGCCTCACGTGGGGAATACAGCCCCTGCCGAAACCGAACCCCAAGGAGCCGCGTGTAGCAGCACCTCTCGAGAGTCCCCGGGATAGCACGGACACGGGGACGCGGACGAAAGAAAGAGAAGCAGCGGAGAGAAGAACGAGGGAAGCGCAATCGGAGTGGGGAGAGAGAGATAGAAGGCGAGATACGAACGAGAAGATGAAGATGAAAAAGAAGAGCAGTGAGGGGCAAGGAGCGGAGGCCGAACACGAGAGTGCGAGAGAGCGAGAGGAGAGGGAGAAAGCAAAGCAAAGCACACCGAAACTTGAAGGATTGTCGATGGTTAGGGGATGCGAGAGGGTTGGGGAGCAAGAGAAGCTACGCAACGACGCGGAAGACAAGCACAAAGACACGGTGGTGGTGACGAGCGAGCGGGCAAGGGACGGGACGGGACGGGAACAAGGTAGCTCAGGTCGCCCAATGAAATGCCCAACCCGTGCACGACACGGGCAGGCACCCGCAGGAAGACCGGAAAGAGCGACCCCTCGACGAAGCTTCGGCCCACGACCGACGACGAACGAACGGAAGGAAGGTCCCGGCGGACAACTGAACTGACGTGTGAATAGAAATGTTTGCAATGTTCTTTGTTCAGTCATTATATTTTCATTGGCTGTGTCCTTGGACATAAATAAAAATGCATGTGATTATATTCCAATTAATTCTATTATGAAAAAATTTCCACTATGTTTAGCAAGTGTGTAAATCTCAACTTATCCGCTTATAATGACTATATATGTGTTTAAAAAATTTCTTTGAAAGGGAAAAAATTTATGCTCTTTTAACAAATTCAGAACCAAGTGTCTTACCACTTATTAAGCACAGGATGAAAAGTGAAGAATTTGGGGATGATGACATGTTGTAGTGATTGATTTCTTTGAACAATAGTGAAAAGCCGTTTTACAATTATTGAATGACAAACTATCTCATTGTGTAACAATCAATTCATACAATATAATGTCAATCATTGTAAAACAATATTTTTATGGTATAGCAAAATCAATAATAGTAAGAAAGACGTTATTTAAGCAACCATCATTGCATATTGCATATGAGTCATATTGGATTTTCATTCAAGAGACAAATATTTGAAATAAACACGTTGATGATTGGAAACATGAAACGCAAGGTACTATATTATAATTACATGAAAATCACTACATATTGGGCTTTTTAAGAAAACATTGAAGACTATCAGAGTTATTACATCAAGTGATTTTTTCAATCATTCAACCACGCCCTATTTGATGAACCCCTTTAGTAGTCCATGTCATTTTTGAAATCCTTCAATTTTTTTTTATTCTATTTTGATCAGCTAATGGCTAATGCCAATGGCGCTGAAAAGCAAGCTTGAAAATGCAAGCTTGTGAGCCTTGAGTATATATACATAGATATACTACAAACAATTAATGTGCTTGTCATATAACCACCTATATTATAGGTATTTATTATATAGTTATACTATCATCCATAGAAGGCTCTYATAATATAGACACCYATAACATAGGTGTATAATCTTATAAACACAAGGGCTCATGYTCCTATGCTCACATGATAGCARCCCTCCTRTTAATGCTCTTTGGACCTTGTTYCTTGTTTGTTTGCGCTCCTTYGTGCTCCTTYRTGCTCCTTTGTGCTCCTTCGTGMTCCCTTGTTCTCATTTGTGYTTTTTTCATGCTCAATTGTGCTCTCTTGTCTTTGTGTATGCTCCTTCATGCTTCTTTGCTCTTTTTTGTGCGATTTAATGCTCAATTGTGCTTTCCTGTCTTCCTATGTGCTCTTTCATGCTACCTTCTTCTCCTTTTCCCTTTGTTTCTCATTCTATACACTTGTTGCTTGTACAATTCTACTTAAAAGCCATTTAATTCTTGATTTATTACTTGTWTTAAAACTATTAATCTCAAAAATGATTTATTAGTGAGAGTTATAAAAAGTATTATGAAGTCAGATTGCTATAAACCTCCTTCAAAACCTCATTCAAATCAAACTCTTTATGCATTCATTATAATTTGAGAGTAAATTATACTCCTTCAAAAACTTCTAAATTGTTTTCATCTGAAGTCTCTTTGACTTGTTTCAAGATGCATTCAAATATTAAATATTACTTCAACTATTATAAAAAGCTCTTTTCTACCACTTGTACCACTTTTAAAATCTCATCACTTTATCTAGTTTTAAAAATAAAGAATTAAGTTTGGATGAAAATCCAATTTCAATTGTTATAGTTCCATCAAATTYTATGAGACAAATTCCTAAATTGTAGTATAGCACATATTTTGCAATATTGTGATTATGATTCAATATGCTTACTAAGCTCAAAATAATTCAAGGTCCTAGGTTAAACAAATTAATCAAATAAATAGGTCAATAAAATTGACGAAACACTATTCTTAGGGTACTAGTAACATTAATTTTATTTACATTTACCTCAATATACATGTCCGTATCCATGTATGATTCGTTGATTGGTGTGAACAATCACTCGCATGTGTGAGTCGTTGGTTCTTACAATCTCCTATTATTACTCATGCATTCATAATTATATATGTTTTATTACAATTCTCTTATTACATTAYCTCATCCAACAAATGACTCATTTGGTTTCCACCAATTTCACTTTTAAGTATACCTTGAATATATTTTAGCATTTTTACTATCATATTCATTATGTCCTATAATATAAATTGAAAATTAATGTTTMATCAAAAAGGTTTTTTCCATTAACTAAAAGTCTATGTAATTATTTTKTGGATATTATGGAGTACCTTATTAGATTAAAATTGAGGATAGTCCTCCGAACTACCTTTCATTTGTATAGCTACATGATACCTTATTACCTCACATTAGTTTATCACTCATCTCAAGATGCCTTAAAGTTATTTAAGGCAAACTTAAGACGTCCACTTACCACGCTTAGCTGCATTAATTAGTGTCATGATTATTTAATGGCCTTGAACCTATTCAAGGACATTCTTTGTACCTAAGTAACATGCTACAATTGATTTCTCAAAAACTTGAATCCTCAAAGAAAGATATGGAGTTCAATTCAAAAAAAAAATTGTAATGTTTATCCAATATTATTGAACATAAGGTGATTTTTGAGAAGAAAATGTTGCTTCTACACTTTGAAAGTACTCCAAATTGAAATTGATTAAGTGTTGCAAAGTCATTTTTAGGCTTCCTTCCTCTATTTTGTCCAGAAGTAGTATTTTTGTACAACTCATCTTTACATGAGCATTGGCATTTGAAGTGTTGATGCTCCTTGATTTGACATCTTCATCTTTAAGAGTATTCAAACGGATACAAATTGAACCAAGAAATTGAACATAACATAATAACTCAAAAAACTTAATTCTACTTTGCAAATTGTTAGTCCATGTTATTTGTTACATCATCTTGCACATCACCATTTTATRATTTGAATCGATTATTATAAGTTGAATGTTGTAAAAAATTGCATTCAAATAAGAGAAAAAATCACTCATTAATACCTAAATCGTACTAGTTGTTTGCATTTGAGTTCAAATCCATATGTTTTTTTTTTTAATAAAAATATGAATGTTTGAAACAAAAAATTGAAATAATGACATGCAAAACTAAGAATTGGAGTTTGCAAGCAATTAGAAATGCAAAATGATCCAATTGTATGTAACTCATACAAATGATGGCAACAAAGACTAATAAAATTAAACATGAAAAAAAAACAATGAATGAATGAGTAGAAGTTGAAGAATGTAGGTTCATGAACATGAAAGGAAATTTAGCCAAGGAAAGTCTCCTAGAGTTTTAAGGTTTGTTGTTTTTATTGTCAAAGGTTGCAACTCTTCGACATGAAAAGACATGTGAAAATCTACAAGACCAAAATATGCATTTTATTATGCAAGGCCTATATTTGTTGAGTTTGTTTAATTATTTTTTCATATTTACATTATTATATATGGAGTACAATTTAGGATAGAACAAAACTAGTATAATGGTCATGAGACTTTTTGTTGTGATTTTTATGAGTAGATAATGAAACAAATAGGATTTATAACCATGAAATCTATTATAGACGTGCTAAATCTCAATTCTCTTTTATTATAAAAGACTCAACTTTAGAACATAGTAGTACAATTTCCTTCTCATTGAGGTTGAAATATTCACACATGACTTATAAAGAATCAAACTAAAAAAAAAATGTGTAATAAAATGAAACACTAACTACATAAATGCTAGGATGGTTTCTACAACATTGACATTCCTTGCGATGCTACATTGAGATGCATGATTTTTCTAAATGTCTTTATTCAACGATGGTTGTTAATTTCTATCTAAAACATTTCATTTGGCAMCACAATAAACTCTTTGATAATAGATTAATACAATGTACAAGAGTTTGATTAGTGCCTTCTATGGCTTTGATTATTGTCCTTGATTGTGTAAKCTTCATTCTAGAAAATCTTATTTGCTTCATATTTGATTAATGAAATAAACTTAAGACTTTTCTTCTTTGCAGATTGATTGGAGTTTGTCCAACTATCCAACAATGTAACTAATATGTACTATTTTCTCCTTACATCTTTAATTATGTGTTTCACTTAAATCATCTTATTTTTAAAATAGAATATTTAAGAGTATCCTTCACGTATCTTTTCTTCTTTTATTACTTAGTTGTTGTTCTTGAGCAATTTTGTGCATGTAGTTTCTTGACCTTCTAACAATGTATGTTCAATGTGTTTAAAAATCATATCAATTACAATACTACAATCAAAGGCTTGCAAGATTGCAAAAATTTGTAACAATGTTGTTTTGGTCCAGTTTGTTGAGGTTTTCACAAAGCATTGCAACTATGCCAAGATTCAAGCAAGGATTCAAGGAGTGCTAGCGATGTAAATTAGCCATTGACATTTGATTTGGGTTACTAAACGTTAAGATGCAAGGTAGCATTTAGATTGGCTATGATAAACTATTCATCCAACCATGTTCACCCGGACACTAAATTGCATGCTTGGATATGTTTCCTTTTTTATATAGGTATTTGATAAGAGGGGTATCCAGTTACTTGAAATAGGTATTCTTGTGATAAGGAGATTTTTTCTCATTGAAATTTAATTTGATCATACTTTGCTTGATCAATCAATTATTATAATTAAATTCCATAATCTTGGGATTCCATTTTGAAATGGATGTAGTAAGACARTATGCAATTTTTCATAAGATAAACTTATCCATTATGGTCAAAATGGGAGTAAGCCCATTGTGGGCAAAATTGTAATGGTAGTGTACAGTTTTGAAGCTCTAGCAAGAAAACTAAACACCAATAGAGCAGCAAATAGACAATTATTGGTAAATTACAGATTTAGGGTGGTTACCTTTACTATTTCCTTTTTATACACTCATATGATTTTAGGACGCAATCTTTATACATATGACGTACCATTTATATGAAAAGAAATTATAAATTATTAGGACCAATTCTGCAATTGAAGGTTTATATTACTCTTTTGTTGTTAGTGAAATTAAAAATAAATCATTACAACATGTGAGTTGTGGACAACCACATTATCCTCTAGTAAAGTGAATGTATTCTAGAGCTTATTGATGATAAGTTTTCAAAAGCAAAATATATCTATGTTATAGAATGTTTGTTTGTACATTCCTAACATTATGATTGGTGCTTTAAGATTCTATGGCAAAATTATTTTGTAATTTATCATAGTCTATAATCACAAACACTATGAAAATATTTATGAAAGTGTTTATGATATTTCTCTATGAAAATGTTTCTTCTTCAAAAATATTTTATACTTGAGTTTTTTTCCTAATTTCAACTTTGATTCACTTTAATACATTTTGTGACCTTCAATTATAGAATTATACCAAATACCAAAGTCTATAAATGCAGTTCAAGAAAATACCTATTTTTTGGTGAAGTATGGTGAAGAATTCTAGAGGCTAGTGCATTGATGACTTTTGTAAATCACATTGCTCTCAAAATATTGGTATCTTTTTGGGGCTTCTTCCAAAATTGCATGGTAGGTGATAACATAGGATGGATCAATATTCAATCTTAGACAACAAAGATTACACTATGAATGTATCAAGGATTGCTAATATGAAATGAAAAAAGAATGATAGGATAAAATCAACAAAAAGTGCTGGCACTAATATATTCACTACCATCACATAGTATCCATGAAAACAAAATACTGCAGAGTTATATCCAATTTACACATCAATTTACAATGTATTTGACGTGTAGATATTTAGATGTATATGTTTTCTTGAACATTCAGTGAAGAATGGAATGAAAACATACAAATTCCTATGTATGCATCCAAAAATGTGTATATTAACCCTTAAAGGACCAATGCCTGTTTTGTAAAAAAGCACTCAAAACTGTCATTTCTATAGCAAAGAGTAAAATAATTTGGAATTTTTTTTTACATCTAACCGTAGGATCTTACACCTAACTAGTATGAGGATGTTGAAGAAAAAATTTCAGAATTTTTGGACCCAACCATTGCAAAATATCTACGTTTAAAGTGAAAAAAAACAAGTTTTGCAACACATTATTGGACTAGATTATTTGACTTTGAACCTTCTTGACTTTAATTTTTGAACTATTAAATTTTGAGCTTTAAATCTCTATGGTGGGGAATTGTGTTGAGAATGTAGGAGAAAAAGAAAATTTAAAGAAAATTTAATTTTTATTCTTTAAAGAATTGTTAAACAAAAGTAGGTACAAGATAAAAGGAAAATCTAATTTATTAATATCTCTAAGGTGGAATTAAAATGCACTAATCCCAATGGTGGTATTGTTCTAGAATTCAAACTAAACCATGTGAAACTTTTCTTCTCTTAAAATTGTAAAAATTGCATTCAGAAATGAATCCTACAACTTATTATTTCAAAAAGATGTTCCAATTGCCCAAAAAACAAGATTGTCCATAACTTTCTCATCACATATCCAAATGGAATGAATCAATGCTTTACATGTAGACAAAAATATAAACTATGAGAAAAAAAAATTTTAAAAATTTAAATTTAAATTTTGAAACTTTTTTCAGCTGCCTCCTCTCCCCCCCTCCCTTGTGTTGAGTTGTTTTGGGCATAACTTTTGTCCCCGAGCACCGACTGAAAATTAAATTATATTCCCATGAATCCAATTAGTATTTCTATCTATAAATTTTTTCTGAAAACTCAAGACAAAAATAGAGACTAAGGGTACATGCCCGGAACCTACCTYGTCTCCCTAAGGGACAAATGGTCCTTTAGGGGTTAAGTGAAAGACCTTATGCAACTACATAGAACCAAGGAAACATACTACACACATGAATGACACAATCAGAATGCATCATTGTAGATAGAATGAATTTCAAGTTGGAAATTTTGAGGGTATGTAGTTCCAATTAAGAAGTATTGGACTTTAGCTTTCCAATATAAAAATAATGCCATTTAGGTGATTTTGAGTGTTTTAAAGAAAAAGAATTGATTGTGTACTTGTGGCCACGTTTTGATAAGGGATTGTCACATGAAGTTGGATTCAAGGAGTTGCATGTATTCTAATTAGGTGGTTAGGAATTGAAGCAATATGCTATGAGGGGTATTTATCTCCTTCCAACTTGGTTTTCTTTCACCCACTACTGGAAAGAGAGTACAAGTCAGCCATCAGCGTTGACTATCTTTGTATAATTTCTTTGTGATTAACAAAATTGGATGATTGAATTGCGTAATGGGATATGTGCTATGATTTTTGTGTGTAGGAATCTTGCCCATGCCCTTGCCTTTGCCTTTGTTTGAAGACTTGGGCTTTGTAGATGGAATTTAAACATTAATAAATTCCTATCGGTGAGTTCGTTCATAARGAGGCATGGATGCACTATAAGTAATTCCTAAGGGAAATTCAACTAACTCAAGGTTGTGCACAATTGAAGAATTTGGAAATATTTCACTTCGACCCATACCATGGATAAAGCCATATTYATTATAATCATAACTAAGGCTGGAAACTTATCAATCGTATGTAAATCTATTGATTTAGCTTTGTTCTCCTACTTCCTTGTCAGCCTCACCAACTGGCTGGTATAGTCTCTATTGATCTTTTTGCTCATCTAATCTTTCAGCATCTTCAATTGATTCATCCACATTGACCAWTTGCTAATTATAGGTTACACATTTCACCAACTATTGATTCTCCTTGGCACTGGATAACTCCGGTTTTATTCCAATTGGGCTTTTGATAATGTTTCCTTCTATAGCAGCTTCTGTCTTTACTTTACGCTCAGTCCAATTGTTTACAAAATTTAAATAGTCCAATTGATTAYATAATTTACATTTATTTTKACTTAATTTAGACAACTCTCGATTCACCTTYATATCACTCATTTTCTATTAATCCCAGTCTACAGACTCACCATCCATATATTTTTAATCACACTTTCTCTATAGAATAATCTCTCAGTTCACATCATAAAACACTAAGTAGCATCATGCTCATACACCATTGATACAATAATTAAAACCAAATACAGACAAGCATTCACATTTGGTCGCAACTAAAGTCCTCACAAGATTAAATCTATAGACTCAACACTCAACACAATCACACTCACAATTGATATATCCACAATTTTAGCACACTCAATCATTCACATCACAATAGCAAGGATTCCAATTGTATCACACATTTAAAAATCCACATATACAATGTCCACACAATTGATCATAGCACACTCAATTCATAATCTCTGCATTATATTCCGAGCGGTCAACCGCTTAAACCGACAATGGTAAATTCCTAGAAATTATTTAGATGGCGATAAAATCTCACAAAAAATTGGAATAGCTTATTTTATGTTAATAAGAATCTCCAACAAGTTTCAAGACATTTTGATAACCAGAAGACACTGAATCGGCGAGATCCCTCGACTTCTAGCAAAATTAAAAGTTTACGGTGGAGTTGACTGGCGTACC